>WYDI02006244.1:0-50793 GCA_009867235.2 Psittacus erithacus | reverse complement strand
TGAGCGGTTGTATTCTCTTCCCTTGTTATTTCCCTTATCATCATTATTATTGGTGGTAGCAGCAGTGGTTTGTGTTACACCTTAGTTACTGGACTGTTCCTATCTCAGCCTGTGGGAGTTACATTCTTTTGATTCTCTTCCCCATCCCTCTGGGAGCAGGGGGGAAGGAAGGGAGTGGGAGTGAGAGAGAGACTGTGTGGCTCTCAAGTACGGTTGAGCTTAAACCATGACAACCACATAAAGCAAAACCTGAAAGGAGTCCTGCACGTTGGTGCTGGGAAGCTATTACGCAGCATTTGCATCGTTACTCTTCGTCAGACTCAGAAGGGATCAGTTGGCAAGCACTGGAAACTGATATTTGTACCGTAAAGCTGAAACACTGAAGGAATCCCAGTCCAAAGGCAGGCTCCCATTATGCCTCTCTCCTAATGGGGTGCAGATGCTACCAGTGCTGCGGGTAATCTGTTTCGATCTGGTAGACACTTCTGCATCAGCAAATCTGTCTTGAGAAAGTGGACAGTGAAAACCAGGCACTCGGAACTCTTTTTAACCTCTTTGGTGTCATACTCTGTTATGCCAACAAGTTGTATCAGGACAGTTTACACCAAAGGCTGCAGCTTTGGCATTTGGGGCACATGGTATGCTTTTGCAAAACTTACAATTATGACACATTTGGGTAGTGGAACTCCATAAGAACTGGTAGATGACAACAGAGAAATGGGGTCCTCTGCTTGTGCTGGAGTTGTCTGGAAGGAAAAGAGGGCTGAATTTGGGCCAGTAGTACCTAATACGGCTGTTGACTGAAGAAAAGAATTAAGTGACCGCTTTTTAATCTTACAGGGGGGGCAGAGGGGAATCACACATGGATTTGTAACCCGTTCCAAACATATTTCTGCTTCTGTTAACCTGCAGTTGTATTCTGTTCTCAGGTGTGAGTGTTAAAGTAGGGGCCTGCTTCTGCTTTCAGTTAAATCGGAGGGTGTTTTGGCCTTGACTTCGTGGGGACCAGAATCAAACCCGTGACTGTAATACTGTGTTTAAGAATGAATCTCTTGCAGTCACATAAAAAAAGCCAGGTTCAGCTTTTAGTATCTCATCAGAATCCAACAGCTAATGTTTTCTTACTATTTTAAAGTTTTTACCAAAGTTAATTCTGTAGGGCATGTGTCCTCTGTGCAGCAGGCGTATTACTGTCTCCTTCCCAGTCCTGGGTTCCCTCTCCATAGTCAGTAGACACAGGCTCCCTCTTTTTGCTGGAATTCTGCCATGGAGCCAGGCTCTTCCCAGTGGTCATATCAGTGGATCGCTTCCTCTCTGTCCCTGTTCTCCATCTGCAGTAACAGAAAGCTATTACAAATTCCTCCTTGCTTCTGCCTTGCATCTGCCAGCAGCTCAGACTCCCCAACAAAAACTGTTACACTAGTCTTCCTACTTCATATGTGTATATGGGCTGTGGTGGTTGTTTTCCCTTCAAAATAGCTCTTTAACAAATCATTCTTGGCGTGTTCAGTTTCTTTAAATGAACAGCCAGGAAAAGTATATTGGGTAAAGCTTAATCAAATGTAAGAATAAACAGGAGCATTATTCATCATACTCGGAGAGGCTGGTATCATTCCTGTTCTCAGCATGAAGATGTCCCAGTGCAGCAGAGGCCAGCATGGGCAACTGAGGGTGCTCATCCGAGACGGTGCAGTGCTGCAGAGTTCCGGACAGGCTGTGTTATGGATATGGAAATAAATAAAAGAACTGTAGAAAAATGAAAGAACTGTAGGAAAAAGCTGCTCAGCTTTCACATGTCTGGGATCAGAAGTGGAGGGATGTGGCTCAAGCAGAGTAAATATTCTAGCTGTTCACAGGAGCAGCAGGTTCCAAAGTGAATATGTTAACTGTCACCGTTTACACTTTATAAAAGATTGTTCAGCCCTTCAGTACCTATCCCTCTTTCTCCTGCTGTGTATTGAAACATGCTGGTTTCACAGCACCCACACATACAAAGGATGCAGAGGGCCAGACCTGCACCCTGAAAGGTAAATAAATGAGTTACATTTGAAATTTTCCCTGCCTTCATCCAGTCCCAGTGGGAGTTTTGCTCTTTCAAAGAGCAAGGATTTAGCCCATTTATATTAAAATACAACTAGTATCTACATGTGTTTCAACTTCCCAGTTGTACAAGTGTGATGGTAATGGAAGTAATGTCCAGATTGAGTCAGATTTGCAAATCTTAGTGAAAATACTGTTAGCTTGCGCTTGTGTTACAGCAAGTAGGTGAGCAGTAAGAGTGGCATTTGGTGCAACTCTGTCCTCACCACGGCCCTCAAAGTACCATGATTAAGGGGGAAGGGGTGGTTAAAGGAATAGCAAGAAAAGGCTTGTATAGGCAGGAATGTTTTTTTTAAATTGTGCATCTTCTCATGTATTAGCAATTTCATTCTGTTGAGTGCCCACTACTCCCACAGATTTTGAAGTGAAATGCAGTTTTTGCAGGATTGGGACCTATGGGAAACTAAGGAACACTTTAGTAAACTAAGATGCTAGTTTAGAAGATCGTTTAAGTTAAAGAATTTTTGTTCTTGCGTTGATTTTCATAGCCAAAATTTAGTTTAAATTCGCTGTTGAGAAAACATGAAAGGCTAGGAATCCTTGCAGAGCGCAAGTCAGGGCAGCACAATGGCAGCAATGGCATAATAAAATCAGAATACTTTTGCAATACAAATATGTATTATTATTTTTAATCACCTACTATTTAGATAAAAGGTCAGTTAGAATGAAGTAAAAGACATAAGAAGAGTAAAAGTAACCTGAACTTTATACCAGAAAAAATTATGGCACTAGAAATCCAGCTTACACGAGCTTCTTCAAATGTAAGTCCATGATTTAAAATAGAGGGGGATTCCCAAAGAGCAAGGTATTACCAGGAATCTATGAGCTGCTGTGCAGTTACCTGGACTTGCGAGTATTTCACTGGAAGAGTAGTATTTAGCTTCTAATCTTAACAAGTTCTGTATTTTGGTGATTTATATTACATTCTAATATTATTTGGTTATTTTTATTAAGAATATGCAAGTCAGCCAGACTCTGGCCTTCTTACCCTCCCCAAGCAGTTACTGCTTGGTAGGAATAGGGGTGGCAGAACTGGCCTGTCTTGAACTACAAAAACTGCAGCCTCTCTGCTTCCTTCTGGGCTGCCTTGCATCTGCGCACCTTCCATGGTCAAAGCCTCTGTTCTGATACGGTTATTCCAAAACAGCGCAGCCAAACCAAATGAATGTATGGTTAAGCATCAAAAACTGATGGAGGGCTGTTTGTCACTGTCCCTGTTACAAAGGATAAACAAACACATAGGGGACTTTTAAGGGAGAAGTGCAAATTGTACCTGTATTTAAAAGTTACTTTTTTTCCTGTTAAGCACAGCGAAGGCATTTTGTGACTGGTGACTTAATAAATGTGGTGGGATGCTAGTGTGTGTAGTGATGAGTGCTGTTCTGCCTGTTTCTACTTACTCTGCCTATAAGTGTGGTTATAGGCCAAATGCAGTGAAAGGATTTGTAATACAGCAATTAACATAAAAGGAACTGTTTCTTCAATGATACCTTTTTATAGCTGTTAAAATAACACACTGAAATAGACAAATGCTATTTTCATAAGGCAAAATAAAACCATTAGCCTGACAGAGAGTTGGACTCTGCCACCATTACTCAGGACTAAGCAGCATTTTGTTCTTGAGCTGTTGACTCCCTGTGAAATGGGTGGTAGAAGGCAGACCCTGGAGACAAACATGCTGCTGACAAATTTGGTATAAGTGGCCAGTGCTGATGGGCCTAATCCCACTATTGCAATGAGGTGAAGGGCTTAATGTTAATATTCTTGGAAATTTGGTGGGCATGAAAAGTGTGGAAAGGAGAGCTCATTGGAGCCCCAATTCTCTGTCACTGGTCTACTCATTGTAGTTTTTTGAGCACTCCTCGTCCACCCTCAAGACCTAATGGGATGCTTGGCCGCATGGATGCAGGACCAGGGTGGCTATTGACTACTAAGACAATTTTTTAATGCAGGAAAAGACACTGGCTTCTCTAGCTGGCATTAGTGTTTCCAATTTCTTGTCTTAATTGCTGACTTATGTATAGGCAATACTGTATCTACAAATTAAAAAATGTCATGTATTAAGATCTAAAAATATATACATATTTCTGTAAAATTATGTATCAGTCACCTGTCAAAGTGTCTTAAGTGTGGAGACAGGCTGTTAACAATAGGTGGAAAAGAAAGAACTTTAGGATCTCTTATGCTTACCGTGAATGCACTGTGGTATTTCAAAAGTAATAGGTAATTTCCACTTCAGTGGATTCTATTACTTGTTGCTTCAGTGGCCTTCAATTGATAGCAGCAGATAACTGAAAACATATTTGTCCGTGACTTTGTTTTAACTAGAAAATCCATTACATATCTAATTTTGCTCTTTACTTATAGTATAAAGAACGGAAAAAAGTCCTTCTAGAACTTCTTAAGACTGATTCTGTGTGGTACATGATAATATTCTTTATGGATTATTGACTTGTAAAAATACGTGTTGATACTATATAGACTAGCTCTGATCTGTTGCAAAAATAGATATTCTAGCCTGAGCTGCAAAATGGGAAGTATTAAATCTAGGTAATAGATCCTGCAGTTCCTTCAGGTGCTTAATAGTTAATGAGTGCAATATCCTTCAGAAGCACTGCAAAGTGAGCATATGGCTCAAAAAACCTCCTTTGGCTTTCCCGGATCAGTACTGGAAGGCAGGAACAGGAGGTTATAGGAATTGGAGATGGATAAACCTTGTGTATTACCTGCTCCATCTCTCTGCTGGTATCGGACCCTACTAATTTTTTGTTCAGATTGAGAGAGGGGCTTTGAGGTTAGAAGCTTTAGTATCTCCATTTATTTCTTACAGGTCAGTTTTGTACTTGAATATCTGAATCCTTGAATATATCACTTGTGCCATGATGATTAAAGGGACCAGGGCTGAGCGATGCCTTTACAGGGTAAGGCAGTTCCTGGAGGGTTGCTGGACATCTGAGACTGCCTTGCTGAAATGCGGGTGCTCGCCTTCATCCTGTAGGAGTGGTGGAAGAAGTACCTGGTCTGGGCTTGTTTATGCCAGAAACCCCCTTTGGAGCATCTCTCCGTGTCTTCAGGCATATGAACATGGTCCCAAAGCACAGGTGGTTGCTTGGATTTGCCGTAGTTTGCAGAGCAGTAGTTTATACTCCCAACTGAAGACTGAGACTCTTCCCCCCACACTTTTTCCCCATCACTATGCAAATAAAACATTTAAAAGATGCTTGAAACAAAATTCTCCCCAGCTGAAGCACCTTCCAAGCCGAGTGCATGCCTGAAGCAGTCTGAGGTGGTCAAGATGTTACCTTGGATTAAAACGGGAGCTGTAGCGGAGCCATAATGCTGAAGCCCACACAGTTTCTGCAGCCTGTCATCTGTGCACAGGCCTGGACTGCAGACAGTGCCTCTCCTACATGCTAGTTTCCTATAATTAGAGAAAGCCTTAAAACCACTGGTCAGGTAGCAGGGTGTGAAGGTATGGTATAACCATACAACAGACCTTTGTGTATGGATTTTCATGCTAATTATAGCTGAAGTTTTAAATTGAGGCAGATCAGAAAACTTACTGCAGCCAGATGCAACCTTTAGCCACGTTCCTCGCTGTACAGGGCATATGGGAGCATGTGTCCTGGCAGAGAGCATATTTTAACATCCCTCCCTCATTAGTACTGCCAGGCTAGAAGGCAGAAGACACCCATTTGCTGCTCAGCTGGGTTATCCCTGTCCTCCTTTGGCCAGTCCTGCCTGCTTTTTTCCGATGCGTTACATGTTTTAACATACCTCCCTGGGGAGAGCAGCTGCAGGTGCTTTCTCCATGAGTTTGCTGAGAGCTTGTGCACAAACCCCATGAGTTTTACAGTTAAAATAATGGAAATATGAAAAGCACTACTGTGAAGGCCTGGCAGCACTGTCCTGTGCCTACGCCAGACTGTGCTGCTGTGACTGGGATGCAGCAGTGCCAGCAAAGAGCTGGCTCACAGCATGCAGGCACTGGGTAGGTGCAACTGCTCCGGCGGCTTTCCCCTTCTTTCCCAGAAGTTACTTCCTTGTGATGGGACGTACAGGCTTGTTACAGACACAGTTATGCCAGGCACAGCATAAGGCACTCCAGTCTCAAGCACCTCTGCTCCAATTCACAGCGTTTTTTCTTTTCCAAGCAGATAACAGTATCTATCCTACACACCTTGAGCAAATATTTAAGAGATAAGCAGCACTGTTTGTGCTCAGCAGCAATGACTCTGCTTGTACAGCTGGGATGCTTTGCTAACATGTACCATGGGGCAGTTTCAGGTCACGCTCAGTGTCCCAGCTCTAAACAACCCTCTTCTTCCTCTCTGTGGCATTTCCTACAACCACCTCTTCCTCCAGCTCCACAGCAAAGCCCAACAGCCAAGAACGACTGACAGCCGCCATATAGAAGACAGGGAGAGCTGCAGAGTTTCTACCAGCTTTGCTGCATGTTTACACTGAGTGGAGCAGGAGGCTGCACTTCTCTCTTCTTCCCATCTCCTCTCATAAAATTAGGAAAGAGACACATCTTGCTGACAGTTTCCTGAAATGTGCATTCCCTGATGATTTGACATTGGGCAGGAAGAGTGTCTACAGAATTAATTTTTAATAAATGTAAACAGCTAAATTATGAATGACAAAAAATATCACTGAACAGTTAAATATTAATCATGCAATTACTTAAATTAATACTTTTAGTGCAACATTGTGATCGTGTTTTACTGATGCGCTGTTGCTGTGCTGGCTGGGTGGGTGGACGGGGCAGAACCACAGTGGCTCCCCTGTGGTGGGGCCCGGGAGTGGAGGGCTCTGCTTGTACTTGCCACAGCCCAACTGCTGGCTGTCCCACAGGTGCTGTGATACTGGGTGCTCTTCTGAAAGCCTCTGGAGCCAGATTTACTCACAGAATCCCAGACTGGTTTGGGTTGGAAGAGACCTTAAAGCTCATTTAGTTCCAACTCACTGCCACGGGCAGGGACACCTTCCTTGGACCAGGTTGCTCCAAGCCCCATCCAACCTGGCCTTGAATACTGCCAGGGATGGGGCAGCCACAGCTTCTCTGGGCACCCTGTGCCAGTGTCTCACCACCTTCACAGGGAATAACTTCTTCCTAATATCTAATCTAAGTCTACCCTTTTTCAGTTTAAAGCCATTCCCCCTTGTCCTGTGACTACATGCCCTTGTAAAAAGTCCCTCTGCAGATTTCTTGTTGGCCCCTTTAGGTATAGGAAGGCTGTTATGTCTCCCTGGAGCCTTCTCATCTGTAGGCTGAACAAGCCCAGCTCTCTCAGCCTATAAAGCCTTTGAACAGAAAACAGAAGTTCTTAGTAAGAGTTGCCAAGGAAATGGCTAAACTGCCCTACACCAGAAAGGAACCCCCTCCTATCCCAAAGTGCTGTTAAACCCCTTGACAGTGGTGTGAAGTACAGATCTGTGACTGTACTCAGTGATGGTCTCAGGAAGACTTGAAGGTACTCTAGAGGGAACTGGGGATGCAAAAAGCCCTGGGTGCTTCTAAGATGGAGTTGGGTGAGTTTATGAAAGAGATGGTTTGTGGTGAGCTCTGCTCTGGGGGCCAGAGTCCCTGCTCTGCAGGTCCACTCTTGTGTTCCCATGTTGATGGGTGCTGCAGGGAGCTTGTGTGGGCAGTCGGTTGCCAACACTCTTGGGGCTGTGGGTAGGAGCAGCCATTGGTAAGTGCTCACATGCAGCTTCCTCCCCTGCCCAAGAAACTAAGAAAAGAATTTACTGGCACTGTTGTCCTTGTGGGTTGGCTGTCTGCATTGTTTGTTTTTAATCTAATAAAAGGAGATCTTAATATCATAGTAAAATCAGTACAAAGGTAGAAACTCGCCCCTTGGCGTTTTGGCGAAACATTATTGAAAATGTAAAAAGCCTTTAGCAGAAACAACAGAAGCACAAAGAAATTGTAGAAATAGGATCAACAGGTTGTGGTTTGGGTGTTGGGAGGAGCAGGATAGAGCATCCAGACAGGATTTGAGGTGCTGGTGGTACCTGCTAAGCTGGAGGTTGGACACTGACCCTGTTAGGGCTCTGCTCTGCCAGAACATTTGACAGTGGTGGCCAGGAACAGGGACCCTGCGAGGGTTGAGGTGGGCAGCAGTGCAGAGTGGTGGGGAAGAACTCATTGCTGGGAGGGCAGGAGGAACTGAGGAGGAGGGATAGATGGCTGGGAAGAGACCATGCACTGGGAAGATGGTGAAAGCATTGCAGGGCTGGCCAGGGAAGTGGAGGCAATAGAAAAGCAAGTTTGCCATCCTTAGGCTTGCAACTACTAGGATTGATCTTGGCTCAGTCTGTTCCCTATCTGGAGATTAAATCTTGGACAGAAATTTTAAGAGGATTTTACAATTTGAAATTGAAGCTTCCCATAACTTCTAGCTCTCATCACATGGCAGGGCGCTGGAGCTTCCTGAGCCTGCCAGCCAGGCTGATACCTCATTTCTGATTGAGCACTAACAAGTTTGCACAGTGCAAAACCATTCCCATTCCCTTGCACTTGCTGACTTGTCTGCACACATTTTATTTCCATGCTTCTGTGTGCAGCATTTCAGTCTGGCCGCCTAAGATCCACCCATTGAGCACATTGGATCCTGGTGGGGCTTACAGAGCTGCCTACAGGCATTGTGCTCTTTTCCTTAGCTTCGCGTACCTGTTGGGCGAACTTTCCTTTCGAAGCTGCTGTTTGTGCTCTCACAGCGTTACATTTTCTGATGGACTTTCTGCAGGTATTTTTTATCCTGTCAAGTATGGAGAAGCCTGAGTGCTTCCTGCGCTCAGCGCGCGCTGCAGCAAAGCTGGTTCTTGGAACATAGCAGCCCCAAAAAATGTCAAATAAATCCTTAAACTATTCATCACTCTGTTTTTGGGGTGGCAGTTAAGTCTTTCAACACTCTGTAAGTTTCTTTCCCCAGCAGTAATTTTGCTGGTGAAGAAATACAGCTCAGGGCACTCCACAAAGGCCTCAAAATTCATGTTTTGTTTTCATTACCAAAAAAAAGCTTTGCTGCATTAAAGAGCGGCCCATTAACATTTCCTACCCGGTCTTCCCTGTGCTCTGTCGCTGTTGGCAGACCTTTCCCCATACACGTGGCAGAGCCCAAAAGACTTCACAGGGCAGTGGCAGCAAAGGGGAGGAGGTTAAAGCCACAGCCCAGCTTATTGAGATGTAAGATTTCAAAACTTTCAGTAGCCACCCAAATTTATTCAATAGATTTACCACATTGAATCTTAAGCTGCTCTATCAGTGTTCCCTCTGCTTTCAGTCTAACCCTCACAGCACACTGGCTCATGTGTATGTCTAAGGAAATAAATTGTCTAGTTCCTGGTATAAAATTTAACACTGTACAAGGCAATGCATTTAACCAACTCAGGCAGATAGCCCTAAAATAACAATGAAAAAGAAAATAATTACTGGAGGCTTATCATAACTTGGGATTATATAAATTAAATGCTGCAGCGTGAACTGGATGGTGTTCTCTAATACCATTGAAAACCTAGAAGTTGAAGAAAAACAGTGAACATATTATAACTAGGGTTTAGTGGAGCATTTGGTTATTCTCATAAGTAACTCAGACTAGCTGATTGCTGACATAGACATGAGAGGAGGGAGTAAAAGCTGGAACTTGCTTAAGAGGGCAGGAAGGCTTTCTTAGCTGGAGTCAGTGGAGACTTGCTAAGTCCAGTTTTATTTAATATGTCCATAGTTAATTTAGAAATAAACAGCGCGTTAATTAAATCTGCAAATTAATTAGCAAGTTAAAAGATCAGGCTCAGGTGCAGCCTCAGAGCCTACAAATCAAATCTCACCACGTTGCATGAACCCACAGCCCAAGGCATGCGGCACGAGGCGCAACCGGAAGCAGCAGCACTGGTGATGGAGCAAACCTGCCCCTTCCCATCACTCGGGTGATGGAGCAGACCTGCCCATTCCCATCACTGGGATTATGGAACAAACCTGCCCCTTCCCATCACTAGGGTGATGGAGCAGACCTGCCCCTTCCCATCACTGGGGTGATATATCAAACCTGCCCTTTCCCATCGCCAGGGTGGGGAGCAAACCTGCCGTTTCCCATTGTCAGGGTGATGGAGCAAATCTGCTTCTTCCCATCACTGGGGTGGGTGTACACCTTTCCCTTGCATCCTCTTCCCTCGCTGCTGGGCCAAAAAGTTTGGGGTGGTGCTGCTGGAAGGATGGAGGCAGTGAGGCTGCAGCTACAGCATCCACCAACAGTGATGGCCATTGCCTTTTGGCAGGGTTTGATGAGCTTGTTACCATGGCAGAAGATAGCCCTGCCCTGGTCTCTGTGAAGGACACAGCAGGATTGCATGGCTGAGTCGAAGGGATGGCTTGACAGTGAAATCCAGCAGGCTGTGGGATGTTCTCCTCTGGGAAATGGAAGAGACCTCACTGGCAGGATTATATAAGACTCGACTTTGAAACACGAGATGCTCTGCAGTTGGGAACAATGCTGCACTGTCAGAGGGATGGACTCAATTACTTAATAGGTCGTTGCTGTTTGTCTCCTGTGATTTTCCTTTCAAGAACATATATTCAGCTGGGTTATTTCTCATGGGAAGACAAAGCATTCTGAAAGAAGCCAGGCATTTGGAGGGGAGAGGCGGGAGGAACGGCAGGCAGGCAGGCAGACGCCTGGTTTGCTTTCTGCAGAGCATGCTCCTCAGGACATGGAGAAAGCTGGGGTAATATAGCTGATTTTGGTCCTGTAACCAGCTGATTCCCAGGTCTCATAGGTCTTACTTCCTTTTCTTTGCTCATAAAAGATGTGCCACATTGCTTTTCTTCTGCCAGACTCTGATCCCCAGGACTGCTGGTGGTGGGACTCTGGTCCCACAGGCAGTACTGCAGATGCTGTGCTGGTCACTGATTGCTGGTTTGCTAAAACATTTAGTGTTGGATGGCCACTTACCCAGCACTGAGGGGTTCATGCAGCTCATATCCATGTATGGGCAGCCTCTGCTCTAGCACGAAAGGGTTTTGAGGGCAGCTGATCAGAATGACAGCCAAGTTGGAGAAAAAGCTCATGGCCAAGAACCCATCTCTGAGTAACCATTTGGTTTTCCATTAGCAGGACATGTGGATAGTGTTGCACAATGGTGACACATACTCTCACCAAAATTACTCTGCCAGCCATGGAGAGAGCATTTCGTAGGCACTTTCCTTGTTGGGGTCATGGTCCTAATTTGCAGCACTGATTCGGGGCAGTGCAAGCTCCAGGCACTTGCTGCTGGTGCCTGCCTGTGCACACACATTTTTTTGGGTGTGAGCGTGCGGGTGCATCTGTGTCCAAGGCATCTGTCTTTGTGCACTTGTTTGTCACCAAATTAAGATATTACTTTGTGCACACTGAATTGATGCAACTAAATTGGCTGGATATTCTTAAGCCCTGAGGGTGTGATGAGAGTTTTTCTCTTTTGCCCATTTCTTTTTCTTTTCTTTTTTCAGAATAAGTCGCCTGTTTAATGGCACAGAGCCTATTGTCTTGGACAGTTTAAAACAACATTATTTCATTGATCGAGATGGTGAAATTTTCAGATATATATTAAGCTTCCTAAGGACATCTAAGCTACTACTCCCAGATGACTTTAAGGTAAGGAAAGCTATAGTATGCAACTTATCTTTTCTTCCTGTTCTGTCATTTGTTTTGGTGCAGGTTGAATTGTGTGCTTGACCTAAACACACTTAACTAACTGTTACTATTTATTGTTGGGATTTTTAGTACTTGTGTATTACACCAGGGATGCTATTATTTAATAAATGGACTGCTGGTTGTCAGGGATACTGTAAAAAGTTAGTTAAATGATGAAGCTTATGGCTAAATCAGATTTTCTAAACTAATTGTATTTTCTCACATTTTTAACTTACTTATCAGGGTATAACAACAATTAAGAAGCAACATCAGCAACTAGCACTTACCAGGGTTTAATGCTCAGCATCGAAAAGATATGCTTAAATTTTATATTTAGAGGACTTAAATTGTATAAATTTTTTTCTTGTTGGTATAAAAAAGAAATAAACAAGCCCATGAGGATTTGAGTTAGATGCGGATACTTTGGTTTCAGGAAGTAAGCTTTTGCACAATTCATGAATGTCAAAATATCCTTGGGAGATGGAATTTACAGAGGGCTTTTTCAGGAGCATTACGTGTTCTCTATGAAATAATGGTGGTGGTTGTCACTTTGCAAACCCTGATTGTTTCTAAAAGCTCTCCTCTGGAGAGCGCTTGGCTTTGCGCTTGTGAAACTTGTAACATTGTCATCCTCATGTATTAAAATTAGAAGACAAAAGTGTCGGGGCTGTAGATGACAAGATTCAACAAAAGCACTAACTACAGGGTGAAATGATGAATAAATTGGGATGGCAGTGGGGATCTGCTCAGTTAGAGAATGTGAAGCATTGCTGGAAAGGAAAGTTCTTGTGCCTTGCAGTGGGATTTCACTTTGCATGTTGGCCTAGGTAGGCAAGATAATTTGGCCTGTCATGACTCAGTCCGGATTTGTGGTTGCTCTGGCGGCTTTAGCTTTGGAGTACAGCTGATCTTCATGCTGCAAACCTCTCCTTAGCCATTCTTCCCTAAGTTACAGGTATAGTTGTATTTGTCCCCTGCATGTGCCTTGGGAGAATGCATCTAATCTCAAGGCAGGGAGAAATTTTGACATTTATGGGTGGTTTTGGAGTTCCAGCCCAGAAGGGCTGCCCTGGCACTGCTCTTTCTGGAGAGTGGCGGGCAGGTTATGGGTTCGGGTGCATGAGGCAGGGTGAGAGCCAGAGCACTGGAGGGCAGATGCAAGAAAAATTCTTTAAAAGAGAAATGAGAGAAAACACATGGGTGGGAGTGAAGCTAAAGACCAGACTAGTTTTACGGATCATGGGATGGATCAAGTTAAGGAGGATGGATGAAGAAGCAGTACAGGTGAAAGGCCAGAGAGATGCCTTAGGGGCAGCATTGTGGACAATCTCTTGGGACAAGAAAGCCTGAGAAAGGAGGGTAAAAGAGAAGTTCAAGATGATCATAGCCTCAACTGGCATCCAGATTTCAAGAGTTGCTGTGAAACAAAACCAGCAAGATTCATTAAGAGCCTGGAGGTGAGAGTGCTGGTAGTGCCAAGGACTTGTCTGCACAGTGAGCCCTGGCAGGGCTGGGAAAGACGGCACTGTGCCCAGGCTCAGTCCGTTGTTCCAGACCATCTCTTTGCATAGGGGTAGCTGAATTTTTTTTAGTTCTTCCCTGAGAGAGCTTTAGAGCAAACCCCAGGGTAATGAGGGCTCAAGAACAAAGCAAAGTATTGCTAGGTAGGGAGTAACTAAATAAAAATGCATAGAAGAATGTGCTGCAAAGCTATATTAAAACTGCATTGTAAACGGATTTTACTTCACAGAAATTGTGTAATTTTACCAGCATGATTAAAGTGACAGAAGACAATAATCAAAGGCAGCAAATGGAATCTCTTGGTGTTTCTAAATGCAAAACTCTATTTAAGGTATAAAACCTGACAGGTTTTCCAGTGAGACTTGCACTAAATGTTCTTTATGTCAAACAAAGCATTATCAACTGTTTTGAATATTTATTAGTTTTTACTCCTTAATTTAATCAAGCAGTTTATTAGCCTTAAGGTTTAGCCAAGTTGCTTTTCAACTTGAATTGCTACTCAGATGGTTATTTTGGAAAGTTTGGAATGTTAGTACCGCACTAGCGTTATTGTGTTTGCTATTTAAGTGTTGTTTTCAGACTAAGTTAACACTGAAATGCAGAGAAAGTGGGTATGTGTTCCAAGGCTAGTGATTCTTTATTATCAAGTCTGACTGGTGTGTTTACAGTGAATATTAATTACACTTCCAACTAGTAATAAGCCAGAACTTGAAAGTGTTTGGTGTCTGAAGGTCTCCCTGCTGAAAGCAGCATTCTAATAGCTCATATAATTTTCCTGGGTTCGGGGGATTTTATGCCACATGAAGTATGCTGAGAAATTACTGTGAGCTGTTTGGCTCAGTTCTTCGCAGCGAGCCTGTGCTGAGCCAGGTGATGGCGAGCAGCCTGGAGCTGCTCACAGCTCTTCCTCCTGCACCGGTTCAGAGATGTGTGTGTGATTGGACCATGACATCTTGAGCAACAAATGTCCTGGAGCAGAGTGTGGAGCCAGCACCCCCTGGTCTGCCATGCTGCTGGTTTAGGGGATGGCTGGCCCTGGAGCTGCCCCTCTGCAGCCCACAGTCTGGGTTGGAAGGGACCTTAAAGCTCATCCAACCCCCTGCCATGGCAGGGACCCTTCGCACTAGACCAGGTTGTTCCAAGCCCCGCCCAACCTGGCCTTTCTGCCTGGTCTTCCCCCACCATCAGAGGTGTTTCCCCAGGACGTTTCTGAGTAGCATCTGCCCCCTTCACTGCCAGTACATAACTTCATTCAGAACCAGTACTCATCACACCTACTTACTTGAGACTCACACCTCCCTTAGAGATTGTCAAACAAAACCGGGTATAGGGAATGTGTGTATTATTGCTCCATCTTAAGGAGGGGAGGAGCACAAATACACAGGACATCTGAGTTTTGTATGGAATAAAGAGGTCACCTGTAGCACCAGAACCACAGGGCCAACATGCGAATTTATTATTGTTTTAAAATCAGTGCTTGCATCTAATTTTAAGTGCTCTCAAACTGACCTTATCAAATGGTGCAGCTGTCATTGTAGAAGTGAGCAACTTTTTCTCGTAGCCAGGAGTCAGATCTTCACGGCACTAAAATATAAAAGAAACATTGAGTCAGGATGACAGTTTGCTGTTTTATGTAACAAAGAGTAACAAGTGGAAAATAGGCAGAAAGAGCTATTTCAGCCTGTTCAGGAGTCACCATTAGGTACAGAACCAAAGGAGCTCTTCAGTAGTGAGAGAACGATATCAAGTTCACAGTAGACACTGTTTTACAGTTTATGTTGGCTGTCTCTGCCTGTAGTTAGCTGATCTTTGTTGACTTGCTGGCAGTGATGTGGAAGCAGCAGCACAACTGGCTTTGCAGTCACACGTCTCCTCCTCAGCAGTATGTCATGCTTGTCAGTGTTGACTGTAGAATCCACCAGGAAAAAAGCTTTCTTACCAAATCGTGAACAGAAAATTATTTTGTGAAAGGCAAAAAGCTGTGTCTTTGAACAATCTGTTTACCTCTCCTAAGAGATCTAAATGTCCAGAAGTTGCAGATGGAGAAAGACTGTGTGCATTCCACCTGGCTGGCTGCTGCCTCTTGCAGGTGACCTGACACAACTTCCTCACTAATTCCTACAACAGCCACAAGTTAAAGGCTCATGGTACCTCATGAAGGCTTTTTCATAGAATCATAGAATGGTCTGGGTTGGAAGGGGCCTTAAAGCTCATTCAGTTCCAACCCCCTGCCACAGGCAGGGACATCTTCCACTAGACCAGGTTGCTCCAAGCACCATCCAGCCTGGCTTTGAATACTGCCAGGGATAAGGCATCCAATTTCTGTGGTATGTTACAGCAAAATCAGAGGCTGGTCTGCCCATGTGCCCTTTCAGTCTAGCAAAGAGTTCATGAGCAGGGACCTTAGCTGGTGGGAATCACCTTCGAAGTGATTTACCTTAGCTAAACAGACAACTTCATTAGCTACCATAAATGCTGCTTGACTCTGGGCTGTGCTGCCACAAAGTGCAGTGCTGTTAAGAAGCTGTGAAGTAGGGAAAGAATCCTCAGAAGAAATGGGAGATGCATCATTAGTCCCACAGGACAAGGAACTCCTGGATGCTGTACAAAATCTGCTGTGGGATGCTGTCTGAGCTCAGCAGGACTGCACTGACACCAGGGCTGCAGCCTCTGTGAGAGAAAGAGTGCAATATCTGTGTGCATCTATCAGCATGTGCCTGGGACAGAAGCTGTACCAGGCTGCTCTGAGGCTGAGTTTCAATGAGACTGTGTGCACTTTTGCCACTGTGCTAGGCAGTTAATGCCCTGTAGCTACTACTCCTGTGCCTGCCTCAGTGAAATGTGCCTCTTCTGGATAGGTCTAGGAAGATTCCTGTCTGTGTCTGCCTTTGATAACTTATCAAAACCAGCAGCATGGAAATGTTTTCTTGTGGCTCCTGTGGCACCTCCATGGTGAGGTCCCTTGTGGGTTGAATTCTACTGCACATTTCGTATTAAATTTTTACAAATCATTAGGATAGGATTTTATATCTGCAGTGCAAGGGTGGAAGTAGCTATGTTGGTATTACCTGTCCTCAACATCCTTTGTAGGCAAAACAGAGCTGGGCATCACTTCCAGTCAGGTCTCAGATGCACCTTACTCCGAGTGCTCCTGAATGACAAGATCACGTAGGTAGCGGTGTGGTGAGTCCATTACCCTGACCAAGCACAGGCTGCAGACAGCTGAACCCCCACAGTGGGAGCCACTCATTCTTTATTCCTCATTTGGCAAAGTTCTCTTCCCCCCCTAAATATGTGATCAAATGCCTGAACAGTGCCCAAGTCACTTAGTGCAGAAGCACCAGCAGTCCAGTACAGGGTCAGGGCAGTGCGGCAGGCTGGGCTGCTGATGGCTGGGTTGGGCAGTGTGTGGTATGGGGAGGGAGAGTCATGGAAGGTGAATTTTCTCTTGCTTAGCAGAAGAAACTTTTTTTTATCCCCTCTCCTTCTTACAGTTCAACAAATTCCCTTTGTTGCCGCTGCCTGATAATAGGTGCCCAGACTCCCTAACACTGCATGTGTGTTGCTTCTCTGCACCAGCGCACGCCTTAGATTCCCAGCTTCTGCTACAAACCCCTTCTTCCAGGTGCAGTACCCGTTCCAGGGTATATGCACTCAACCCAAGTGTGGAATGGACACAGAATGTCTTATTTCAGAAACTAACCAAACACCTTGGCTTAACCCAGGCAGTTGCAACCAGCCGTAGACCTCATCCCACAGAGCACGTGTTGCTCCAGCACAGCCCGATTTCCACACAGCCGTCTGAAGCGTGGGTGTATCCTCTGGGAAGGATGGTAGTGGAAGAGCTGTTTCATTTGAAAACTAGCTGTGTTATCACAAAATTATATCAGAATGTAAAATTTATCTGGCTTATTTAGATATTTTTTTCAGATAAATGATGGCTAGCAGGAGCCACTAAAAGCTGCATCTGATGCGGTGGGCTAACAGCTGGCGAGGGGGAGGTAGAGGTGGTGTGTTCCTGGTTTTGTCTGTGTTATGACTTTACTGTTTTGGCCTGGAGGTGCTGGACCAGTGAAATCCTGTGATTCAGGATACTGTCAGCCTAGTCCAGAGCCCAGTGAAGTCAGTCAAAAAGACTCTCATGACTGATGGGCTTTGCATCCAGCCTCAGGAGCATTGTACCTCTCTCTTCTTCCAGAAATAAAGGACTGCTTTTTATAGTGCTGTACCATCTCCTCTAGGTTTTACTGTTGAGTTTACTTAGCGCATATTCACTTGATTGATCTTACAAATAATATGTTATTTTATAGTGAAAATGAATACAGATAGGCTAAAACTAGTTTTTCAGGACTTGCTGAAAACTGCAAGATTGTCTGTCCATTGCCTTCAGTAAACATTGGATGCTCCTGTTCACTCTCCAGAGTTAAATTTTTACTTCGCATTGACTGTTTTCCTTTGCTATAAAAGATACATGGGACCAGCGGATGCCCAGTGAATGTTTGATAGGCCCCTGCACACACCTCTGTAATGAACACGGTTAGGCGGTGGGCTGTGTGTCCCACACGAAAACTTCAGAAAGTTTAGGGCAGGGTCTGTTTTTAAGTTAGGCCACTAATCTCTGTAGGTTTAAACTGATCCCATACTCAGTACCAGAGATCTTCCCTGGTGGATTCAGAAAAGCAGTAGTGGTTTTGGGGAGGGGAGAAAGTATCATCAGGGAATGAAGATTTGGGGCTGATGCTGTTTTAGCTGAGATCAGGTGATGCAGCCAGTCTCCATGCCTCTTCATCTGGCCTGTAACCAGCTCCAGTTTTTTGCAGCATGCTTTGTATAGGGATTCTTCTTTAATCTTCCTGTTGTTTTTCATCTTCCAGCTACTTTCTGTGTGTTTGTTGCCCTCATTTCTTCCCACTTGCCTCTTCCCCTTTTTCCCCCTGTGTGCCTTCGCTGGTCCTTTTTTCTCCCTTAGCGGTGTGCCTATTGTCCCAGCCTTAACAGACATCAAAGAGATGTAAAGGACGATGTCCCTTTTGAAACCAATAACCTTACCAGTGTCAGTGAATATTCATACATCTCCAGGCTGTAGGCAGCTCTGGGGAGAAGGAGCACCTCTCCACTACCAGCGGTGGGTCTGTGTGCCAAATTTGAACTGAGCTAACTGCTTTGGTTCAGTAATATCCTGCAGCAACAGATTTTGCAGGTTAATTCCAAGCCACTATGAAGAGTCGCACATTTTGTGCTGCGTGTTCATTGGCCTTTGATTTCCCTGTTTCCCCAAGTCCTGGAGCAGCAGCACTGCTGTTATTTTTCATGTAATTTTGATGCCTATTTCTTGATTATTTCTTGTCGTGTCATTCTTCCTAGTCCAGGTTATTCAAGTCACTTCACTCTTGTGATTTTTCATTTTATTTCATTACAGTCTTTACATTCAGGTGTGTTGACCTGCAGCATGCTCCCCAAAAGTCACAGAGCATACCTGTGGTGCAGCATTTCCATCTGTAGACAGCCATAAGAGCCAGGAAAGCAAATGACACGTCTTTGCAGAGAGGAGCTGGTGTTCTTGTTGCTCCTCTTCCCTTCAGGAGGCTGGAGGAGGTGATGGGGCCACTGTAAGCAAACCATCCACCCAGTGCTCACCCATCTCTTCCTTCTCTGGCTTGGTCTGATGGGCTGCTGACACCTGTTGTCTCATCATACTCAACAGTTGAGGTGGAAAGATCTGTTGGAGATCTCATGCAAAGTTGTTAATGAGGATGTGCAGAAGACAGTGAACTGGGAGCTGGATCAAATTGGGAATTTGAATTGCCCAAGTGAGGTGATGGATGAATGGCTGGGAAGAACTGTTTCTTTTAAGTTGTTGGAGTGGGGTGGTCACTACCACCATATAATTTTCCAGGATCCAAAGTAGATTTTAAATATATGAATAATCAAGAAATGTAGGGAGCAGCTGCCATAGCTGAATTTCAGACTCAGCAAAGATAGGTGAGAAGTGAAGCTGAATTTACATCTCCATCTCCTAACATGTGTGTGAGAGGTGACAGCAAAGTCCAAGATCTTCTGTTGCAAAATCAGAACTGTCTGAGGCCAAGAGTGAAGATTAGGGCTCGGAGCATCTCTTATGTCAGCAGGCTTTCCCTAGTGCAACCAGTTATTTTGATTTCTTAATCCAAAAGTAAAGCCTTCTGTCGTTGAGCCTGTGGGATGATAAATGAACAAATAATTCAGTGCAATGGGAACTTCACAGTCAGTTCTGACAGATTCACCACTAAGTGTGGTTTTCTGTGTAGGTGTAAGACGAAGACGAAGTATGTGGGTACCTGTTGCCTTTTCACTCTTGCTGACAATATATAAGCCTAAGTAGGTCAAACAGGAACAATACTCATTGCTAAAAGAGAACTCTTATCAGCATTTCTAGTTTCTCTCTCTCCCTCTCTCTTTTATTTTCTTCCCCAGGACTTTAATCTTTTATATGAAGAAGCAAAGTATTATCAGCTGCAGCCAATGATTAAGGAACTTGAGCGATGGAAACAAGAGAAAGAACAAAGGAAACATTTCCAGCCTTGTGACTGCTTGGTCATAAGAGTGACTCCAGATCTGGGGGAGAGAATTGCATTGAGTGGGGAGAAAGCTTTAATAGAAGAGATCTTCCCGGAGACTGGGGATGTCATGTGCAACTCTGTGAACGCCGGCTGGAACCAGGACCCTACCCATGTTATTAGGTTTCCTTTGAACGGATACTGCCGGTTGAACTCAGTGCAGGTAACATCATGGCCTTTCGGTGCTGGCTCATCTGTTTGCTGGGGTGGGTTTTTTAGTGTTTCTTGTTCAATTATATGCAGATTATTTGCTTCTGCCCGATTACCTTCAGTGCTTATACTGCAAGGAGACATTTTCTGCCTGGTGAGATCACAGCCTTTCAGGTTTTCCTAAGTCTAAGCAGAAAAATAGATTTAGATTTTGTGTATGTTAGTGCCATGCTGGTCTCATAATGGTGTTATACTGATAAATGCTAATTTTTTCATCAATGTACAGCCTGCAGCAGGTTTTTTTTTTCCTCCAAAGTGCCTCCAGGAAGAAAGAGAGAGTTCCAAAAACTACAAAAAAAAAATCTCCACACCATTTTATAGAAAATGCAACAATGTGTAAATGCATAATTTATGTCTCAGTCATAATTAAATGATGGTGCCTGCGGGATGGACTTAAAAAAATTGATCTCTGCACTTTTTTGTTTTTTTCAAAAGGATGTTCCATAAAAATTGCCCAGAGTATTTTAAACAAAATGTATTTCATTTTATACTCAGAGTTTTGACATTAGGCTTAAAATTAAACATATGAAACAAAAGAAGATAGCTGGACAGATAGGTGGATGGTAGCAGAAATAAATCTGTGGCTTGTGTTTAGGCAGCAGACTTATGGACAAGAAATGCCATTTCACAATGGATCACCATCACTGTGGCCAAGGCCTTGGTGTTATAGTTGTCCTTGGGCTGCAGAAAGGAACGGTGTTGGTGATGCTGTTAACTTGTGCCTTACAAGGACAAAACAGCTCTCAGTTTTCGCATGTATGCCTTTAAAATATGCTGCAAATACTGTGGAAAATGAAATCAACCTGTGGGGAATACTTCCAAAGTTATTGTCCCTCGCAGATGGGCTGTGCCTGCAGATGTTAACTGGGCTGTGGGAAATGCTTTAGTGGCCTTGGTGAACTTCCCTGTGGTCAAATACCCACAGAAGAGCTGTCCCATGGGACTGGCTGTCCAGATTGTGAAGACCAGTAAAGGTGAATGCAGTCATTTTAACAATGCACATTTGACACTGACACCTCCCTTCCTGGGGCAGCACTCCCTGGTGCTCTGTGCACTCAATGCTTTTGTCTGAAACCAGTCTAAACCCAGCTTGTTTGGATGATTTTTTGGTTCAAGTTTCCCACGTGTTTTATTTGGTTGAACTTCGATCAGGCTGATGCCTGTGGCTGATTTTGTGCAGTCCTTTGCAGTTTCACATTTGGCAAGGTTTAGAGTGGCTGCCCCAGAAATAGAAGGCTGGAGGTAAGTTGGAGGCAGATCCATTTGCTGGCAGTGCGAATGGTGATGTATTCATCACTGTGCTGGGTGGAGAAGGGAGCAGCTGCCCTTCAGCTAAGGTAAGTGGATGGGGAAGCGTGTTTGTATTTCAGCCACCCTGTCCTTGTGACACAGTTACTTACAAGAAAGAAATTAGAATAACCAAAGCAATGAAGGGCCACCAGTGGGCTCATCACTGCCAGCAGTCGGGCAAAGACCTGGATGCCCACCAGGCTGAGCACTTCGCTCTGGATTAGCCAAAGTGGTGTGCAGTAGAAGCTGAATGCTAATTACTGTTAATATTTGAATGTGTTTTGAATTCAGTCAGAATTCAGACAGAATCAAACCATCTCTTCACAAGTCCATCTTGTGAAAAAAAATTCTGTCAGTCTGCAGGATAAATAATAATACTAAATTACATCATTTTACTATATAATTAATAGAAAGTGTTTTCAAACATTTTCTGCAAAATGATGCATTTCTGAGACCAAAGGCTGATGAAATCAGCAGCCAATTATCATTGGCTCTGCGGGACTCTGGTCAGCCCAGAGGTGCTGCACCTCCCTTCCCAGGGTCTTTTGGCAAAAGTCAGAAGTTGGAAGTACAGGGAAGCAAATGCCCAGACTTCAGGGAGATGGGTTAGAAGGGGAAGTGGGTGGAATAACAGAATCATTTCCAAAGAAGCTCAAAGGGCGATGCAATAAGTCTGCCTTCTGCTTGTTCCAGTACAGCACTTTTGCCTCCCTGTGCCTTGCTGACTTATTAGTGGCAAAATTGAAATATTTTCAAATTCTTCCTATCTTTGGAAGGTATTTTCATTAAATGCTTTGTTTCCAGAGCTGTGCACTTTAAACAAAGAGTGTCAACAGCGAGTAGGTAGTGGTAGCCAAAAAAATACAGTAGTTCTTCATTTAATGCCCATTTATAATTACTAACAGGTACACAGTTTTCTTAAGACTGACAATGTTTATTCAAGTCCTTGAAAAAGGTTCTGGCGAGATACATGAGCTTACCTTAGAGAAGATGCTGTGGTGCTTGTTTATGATGAACATTGGGTCTTCATAATTAAGAATGTATTTGTTAGCATTCTGCAAAATTTAAATGAGATGCAGCAAGTGCAAATGTTGTGTTTATATTTAGAAAACAGTGCAACAAAATCAGATGGGTTCAGAATACTGGGAGACGGAGTATATTAAATCATGGAATCCCAGGCTGGTTTGGGTTGGAAGGGGCCTTAAAGCTCATCCAGTTCCAAACCCCTGCCACAGGCAGGGACACCTTCCACTAGAGCACATTGCCACAAGCCCCATCCAGCCTGGCTTTGAACACTGCCAGGGATGGGGCAGCCACAGCTTCCCTGGGCAACCGATGCCGGGGCCTCACTACTCACAAATCCTCTAATATTGTGTGTGTCCCCCATACATATGAGAATTGTAGCCAGTGCTCACTTTTTGGCATACCGTCTTTGGAGGTTTACAGGACAGAAGCTCCAGTTTGACTCAGAGACACTAGTTTCCCTCTGTATCTTATCTTTGGAAAAAGTAATGTGTGTAGAACCAAATGCAGTAAATGGCATTTAAATCTGTCTGTGTTTAACATTCTGTTGAGTCTTGTGCACGCACCAGCAAGTACAAACCAGTGCTCAGCATACATGGAAGCAGCCTTTAGGAGCCTTTCTCCACAGATCTGTGTTCAAGGTGATCCAAGTTACACTTAAAAAGCTACAGTATTTAAACATTCTCTGCATTGTTTACAGGATTTGGCCTGGTTTGTTTCTTGCTGAGAAACTGGATGGTACTGAGGTTTTTAAGGCTAGTTGATAGCCTGCAGTCTAGTCCTTTGAGCACTTAGGTAGTAAAACTGAATCGCTTTGTTCTGCGTGCAGTGCTCTAAGGTGCAGTGTCTACCTGGACTGCATGTTCGCAGAGAGCTGGCTTAGGGAAGAGGAGTCATATGTTAACAGGCAGCCTTCCATATATTTGGACAGAGGCAAGCCAAGGGCACCCCTGCGCTTGGGTTTATTTTACAAGAAAATTGATTTGAAAAAGTTTTTATCAAGGATTTTGAAGTCACGTCTCTCTCTGAAATCTTACCCGTCAATCCTCTGGTTTGCTATCCAGGTAAATGGAAGCAGACTCCCTTCCTGTAGCTGGGTTGTCTGTCATATTCATCTTGCCAGCTCTAGGAACGTAATACAGTCAAAATACTCTCCAGCCCATAGAATTGCAGTCTGATGTCATACTCCTCCGTCCCTCTCAAACTCCTGCTTTTCACTTTCAGCTGTAACAAGTGTTAGTGTACGCACCCCATTTCTGTCCTGCAGGCAGCATACAGCACCAATACGACAGTTCTAAGGATCTTACATGTATTCTGATAACCCACCCTCCCACCCCTTATTTTAATCTCCCCAGCTTCACTTTTCTACCATACACTGGTATGCTTTTTTGATCTTTCAGTTCTCATGGATTAAAACCAGCAAACGCTGCTGCCATGGCTTGCATTGAACCACGGTACCCCCTCAGATACAGCTGTCCTTTGCCCTTAGTAAAGGCTCCACACTGATGTTTCTGGAGAAAACGAAGCCAACATACCAGCCAAGGAAAGGGTGCACTAAGAAATGCACTATGGCCTCGCATGGGTCTGTGTGTCAGGGCAGCAGTCTGGTGTGCAAATCTTTTAACAGTCAGCCTCGGACGTGAAATGTAAGACTTTTCAGTACTACTGCAGTACTGTGTAACTGCAGTAGGTGTAACTGCTGCAGTGCTCACAGGGCTAGTAAAACCAAAAAAGAAATAAAGTTCTTCCTATAACGTAAACCTGTAAAAGCGTGTGAGTTGCCTCTGACTGAAGGTGTGTCTGTTGCTTAGACACTTAAGCACACTCAGGTGGAGTGATCCAGAGAAGCTGTGGCTGCCCCATCCCTGGCAATGTTCAAGGCCAGGTCTGTAGGAGCTTGGAGCAACCTACTCTAGTGGAAGGTGTCCCTGCTCATGGCAGGGGGTTGGAACTGGATGAGCTTTAAGGTCCCTTCCAACCCAAACCAGTCTGGGATTCCACAATTCTATGGTCAAGTTTTTTAAGTGGCTTAGTCCCTTTTCTGTCCCCAGTCTGTCGCTGTGGGCAGCAGACAGCTGGCACATGGGGATGCTGGTGTTGCCAAGTTCATCAGGTTTAATCAGTCATCAGGTTCAGTTCCCATCACAGTGGGCTCATGTGCTGTGGCAATGGATGCGGTGCCTTGGGCACTTACAGACCGGTACAGGCTGCTCCCCTTGATGGCATTTACCAGTAGAAGAACCACTTTTCCAGGCTGTTGCCCTGGACCTCGGAGAGCCACCAGTGCGTGGGAGGCTGCACAGCAGCTCCTCCAGTAGATCTGGCATTGCGGATCCGCGGAAGGTGGACCTGGCATCTGCTCTGAGAGAAGTCTGTGTGCGCCTGCTCTGCTGGGAAGCCATGTATCAACATGCTCACGCATGTGGAAACACGGCCCTGAACATACTGCCGAGATCAGTATATCCTAGGGTAATGTGCAGTGTGACACAGCCTCAGAAATTCAAGTTGCCTCTGGGTTCCTTAAATTCATGCATCTAAATTGCACCAGCTTTTCTTCAGAAGGAGAAAAATACGTATTTGGGCAATATAAATTAACTTCTTTCTTGAGCCAGAACGTTTCCTGGTTGTCCATGTCTTGGGTCTGCATCCCATCCCAGCCATGCTTTGCATGCACATAGAGCAGCACTTCCAGCGAGGGAAAACCATGGCTGTGATGTCCATGGAGATATGGTGGAATGCATGGAGATGTGTTGCTCAGCCTCCTAAGACATTGTTATCTGCCAAGGAAGAGCTGAGACATTTTCAGCCCCTTTCTGTAAGCCTGTTCATACTCCTAATGAGTAATGGGTGCTTCTTATTACAACCTAAACCTGATGTTGCTTTCTGTAAGCAGTAAGAGATAACATCAGTATCACCACAGTACAGTATTTTACTATATAATGTACTAAGCTGCTCTGCAGAGCTCTTATTTGTGTGATTAATTTTTGTTTTCTGCAGAGGTTTGCTGAGAGCAAGACTTTAATCACAGAGTAGTCATTTAACAACAACTTAAAGAATTGTAGCTGAATAATATTCATTCAACGAGGACTCGAAAGACTAAATCCATCATTTAGATCCAGTCTTCCTGAATGCTTTAATCATTAAAATTTGCTAAATATTAATCTGAATTTTTTTTTCCCCACATTGCAGGTGCTCGAAAGGTTATTTCAGAAGGGATTCAATGTGGCAGCTTCATGTGGTGGTGGGGTGGATTCCTCTCAGTTCAGTGAATACGTGCTGTGTCGTGAGGACAGACGACCACAACCCACCCCAACCATCAGAATAAAACAGGAGCCCCTGGACTAGACCCTATCCCCCTTCTCCTTTGTAACCATATAAGTGTTTAATAGTCCTTTATGTGAAACACTAAGAATTTGGAAAACAGTATTAGCAAACAGATTTTGACTTTTAAGTTGCCAATTAGTGGTATTCTGAAACTACCTGTCACATAGCCAGCCATGAAATGCATTTGAAAAACCAGTTGTCCATTTTTCATGCTGGAATTCTTGAACATGCACAGCATACCAGGCCAGCTGGGAACATACTTTGGGCTGAACAGCGGTGGTGGTGGTAGTGGAAAAGGCAAAGCTTCGTCAGTCTCTGGCCCTAGGTTGGACTTGTGAAAGAGCAGTTAAAGCAATTTGAATAGGATCAGCAGGAGAAGCAGTTCCAACAGCCTTTCCAGCTGTACCCCGATGCTGTGATGCATGGAAGCAGGAGCCTCTGAGGGGAAGATGGTTCCCTAAAAACTGCACTGAGTATCTTCCCTGACTGCCGCACCTCCTTCATATCAGACGTGGTTTGCACCTCCATACATGACGTGACACTTCTGTGATTGTACTCACTTGTACTAGCAAATGGCTTATTTTTATACTACATTTTCAACAGAAACAGCTCCCTGTGGACAGACTCCAGAATCTGAAAAGGACCAATTTATAGTCAACTGGTGCTCCGTACTAAAAAACCCCATGCAAAACAAAAAAAAGTGATAAAAAATCTGCCAAGGCCAGTTTTGGCAATGTTTGCAAAAGTGGGGATCTGGAAGCACAAAACAAATGCCAGCTGCCATCCCACGAGGGTCGCATACCTGACATGGAGCTGTAGTTCTCTTAAAGTCAGTCTTGTTTTGACTTGGAAACTGTTAAGTTTGGCATCATCATAGCAGCGTGGTTCTGACAAGCAAGCTCTGCCATCCCTTGTTAATCATTTACTGACCACGTTGTAAGCCCACATTTAGGAGGAAATGTTAAGAATTTTAGACAAGCCTACTTTTTTTGCAAAATCACTATTATTTGTAATTTTGCACGACTATGTTAAACCCCTCTCTACTGTCCGATGAAAGCCGGACATGCTTGTTTAGATTTGTTTCCCTCTATTACTTTAAACTATTATTAAAACGCAGTTAGGTAGCTGCCCCTACCTGTAATTTTGTCTATCAAAGCAGGCTGTCTGCAGGACAGGACTGCTTCTCCCATAAATTGGTATCAACTCTGACTCACAGGGCTTCCTAACTCAGGAGATGGCACCAGGTTTGCAGGTGCAAGGTTATAAATAGCATTCTGCTAAATCCTGTTGGTTGCTGTTTGACATGATTGAGTCCTCAGTAACTAACTCATGTGTTAATCACAGTTTAGTTTCTCCCACATTAATTTATAGAATACTATTGTAGATGCTGAATTTTAATGAAACTCTTCTTAGATGCATAAATACGGCCAGACAGAACAAGGGACAGAGTATGAAGTGGTCAAAAATTCCTTAATGCCAGTTGATCACGATCAGGCAAAATTAAGAAATCATATTTAATACTTTCAACAGCAGTGAGCTGTACTGACTGCCCAAGGGACAGTCTAGGCAGGGGTCTAATTTTTGGAAGAAGGCTGGTTACCTGTCCATGGAAAATCAGACCTCTGCAGGTTTCCTCCCCTTGGTTGCCCAACTCAGCAATCTCACAGCCGGTCAGTGTTGGCCTGCTAACTTAGCCAAACAGTTTGAGCACATCTGTCTACTTCAAAAGAGTTGTAGAATTATTTTATTTTGTGGTTTTATACTTTATGACATTCTAAAGTTGCTAGGCATTGCCATATCTGAATATATGGCACAACATTCACCTTTGTATGTAAGATATCTGTAGAATTGTATATTATACATTTAATATTGTAAAGAACTTAACGTATAATTGTCATGTATTTGTGTATGCACATTTCTCATATAGTAGTTCATGCCATAAACATTTCTGTAAAGTAAGTGATCAAAAATAAGCAAGTAGGGTGGAACACTCACTGTATCTCCCATGTTGTTTGAAAGACGTGAGAGTTTCCGATTGCATCGCCTCTGGCCTTTGCTCCATTCAGCTCAATGTAGCCAGGTCTTACAAAGAGGAAAAAGAAGTGTTTTATTTATTACTTTCATACATTTGAGTTCACTTTGAGTTCAAAGTATTCCTAAATAAGCCATTTAGCTTCTTGTTTTAATCCTACATACACTTAATGTCTTGCCCTCCTGGACAGGGAGGTTTGTGGTTGGTTGGTTTTTCTTCAGATTGGTGTTTTTTACCCTGTGTTTCTTTAGAGCCCAGTAAAGCAGCTCCAGTGATTTGGGCAGCTTGCTAAGGTGGCATTGGAAGGGGTTCCAGGCTGCGCCAGCCAAGTTAAATATGAACTTGAGATGGAAAGTTTGAGCCATGACATCACAGCATTGACTGCAAAATAGCACTAAGGCAAGGAAGACATGTGGAAACAATCACTTGGATAGAAGAAATATGCCTTTAAAAAAAAAGTTAAGCTAGGACATGTTCTTTTAGTTAGCAACTTCAGGTCACTTATTTAAAGTTTATTACAGTTTCATTTATATCCTTTTTTTTACTTATTTCCCTGTGTTTTTAGGCAGCGATAGCAGCAAAAACGGATTTGAATTCTTACTTCTGGCCTTAGACTGTAGCAACATAAGAACATTGCTCAGCATTGCTAAGACGGGTTTTAGAACACCCCAGCAAGCCCAGCGAAGGCTAAAAAACCACGAAGGCCAAGAAGCAAACGTAGCCAGGCTTCTCGCCCAACTCAGCTGCACAAAACAGTCCCAATTCTCCGTTGCTGAGAACTGAACCTGTGGCTGGAAGAACCTGGGTCTTCACTAGCACTTCCCACACACTTCCCACCGCTGTGCTCCCAAGCCTCGGAAGGAAAGTGAGAGAGAAAACATTCTGTTGTGCTTCTCGAACTGACAACTGCTGAGTGCATTCATTCACTGTATTAACGGCATCAAGGTTTGATGACAATTTTATTAGATGTTTGACAAAGGATAAGGATCAGCACAACAAAACACTGAAGTATTTGGGTTTTATATTTCTTTGAGGGTATTCTGTTAATATTTTAATGCAAGATGTTCCTGAACAGTGCTCAAGAACAACAAGACAATGTGAAATTCCTGTTTGATAAATTAATACTGTATGTTACTCAATGTGTTACTTTAGTAAATTGTTTTATTTCTTTATAAAATAAGTACAAATAAGGGAGTATGTTTTCACACAAGTTGGGGATATTTACGAATATGTACATAAATCATCAAAATAACGTAATTCTAATAAACACAAGGCCTTTATAAACAACATGTACAAATTATCAATAAATTTAAAACATAATTTTACACTTTCTGGCCTTAAATACCTTATGAATAATCTTTTGGCTAAATAGCAGCAGTATAAATTTTCTTCTGCTTTTCATAAACCTTAAAAAATAATTAAAACTTTTGTTTTTAAAACTATCGGACAAATAGTTCTGTTTGTGCTTTCGCTATGGTTTCCCCATCCAAGAAAAAAAGAATGCCTCAAAAAAGTGGCAAGCATAACATGGTAAAAATTGACAAGATAAATAAGCAAACGTCTCCCCTTCAACGGTTACTCCTAATACTGTTATGTTTGAAGTAGAACTTGTGCCCACCTGCCTGTTCAATACTCCTAGCCAATACCCATTTAAAAGACTCACGCTAATGTCACTTTGCTTTGGTGTAGGCCTCTTAAATCCCACTTCAGCAAATCATTTAAAAAGTATTCATCCCACCTTTAAGTACTTAACGTTACCCATTATACTTCAGTCATGCGCTTGTTCATATGCCTCTCTGGACTGGAGTCCAGTCGTCCAAGGCCAGGGCATGGCCAGGCCCCAGGCACTGTGGCATCAGGGCTCACTTGATCTTCCACAAGTGGAACCAGCCCCCAAAACTTCCCTTACAGTGACTTTAAAACCCATGTGTACAATACTTTCAAATCTTCACTGAACAATACTCTCTTTTTAAAACCACCATTAAACCATACTCTTTGCAATAAATAAGTTAAGATTTTTTTTTTACTTTTTTTTAGAAAATAAAACCCAACTTTGACTCATGTTACTAACCAGTTGCTACGAATGTGCAAAAGGTTGAGAAGATTTTAGAAAACAACCAGACGCTAGTCCAGGTAACTCAGCTGAGACCCAAACACACAGATTTCATACATTTAGGATTTGGTTCAGCAAACGGCTCAGAGGAAATGAGCTGTGCAGTAAAAGCAGAAATCCTAACTCTATAAAATGTGTGAGAGCGTGCAGTGGCTATTCTCATAGCTGTGCAAAAGACTGCAATTATAACTAATCTAAAATAACAGATATGCTGTAACCATGGTTAGTGGAAACTGGTAGCAAAACTGAAGAGGAAACAAACCCAGCGCCTTCCATGAACATACAGGTTAACACCGCAGTTAGGTTCCAGTCCTGTAAACCTGTCCCAGTCCTCCTTACACAGATGGTTATGGTGAGCCATCGCAACAGCCTTAGCAGTCCACACTACCCACTGCAGCTGTACCTAAAGTGGCCAAACGGAGCAAGACTTTGATGGTGGTTGTATCTCTGGATTTAACATTTTAAAACCTTTTGCACATTTTTTTGGTGTGGTGTTTTTTTTAAAAAAAATTTTTTTTTTTTTTTTTACATAAAGGGAATTTATTGCATGTGTCTGACAATTTTACAAAATAAAATTACTGGAACATTGACTTCTGAAAAAAATAGAAGGCACATTAACATGACAGCTTTTTAATGCAAGTTGAGCTTCTGTATGGAGAATTCAGTACAATTCTTGGCTTTATTTAAGCAGAGCTCGATAGAGCAGGAGAGAATGGCTCATTTCTCTTTCCTGTTCCATGTAGAAGATGAAGTCCCTGAGGTTTATGCGAGTTATTTTCTGTCGTGCATACTGCCGGGATGAAGGAGTGCCCAAACCAGCCTGACCTCCACTAGACATACCGAGACCCTGCAAACAGAACATAGCAAAGTCAAAAGTCCTGCAACAGCAAAGGGTTTCCTCATACTCTCAGGTTTACAACCACTTTTTACAGCAGTCACTGCTGGATCATCTGAAACATCTTAAATTGATTATTACGAGTTTAATTCTGAAAGTATTGCACGAGATTTTATTTTCTTCCTTTTCTATTCTTCCAAGTCTCACCAAGTTATCCTGAGAACAGAAACTCCATTGAAAACACACATGAGGCTAGACCTTGGTTCATTTACAACTCGGCATAAGTATGTCTGACTAATTCTCCTGCTACACTCATGTTAACCATAGACTTATTTGACCAGTTTAATTTCAGGAACCTATTTAGGACAAAACTATTTGCAGCAGATAAAGCCATCTTCAGTACAGCAAATGTGTGCACCATTCTACTCCACATCCTGGGTCTAGGACTGGAAAAAGGTGAGTGGTGTATCAGAATGCTGCTACTGCAATAACCTCTGCAGCTGTGAGTCCCACAGGGACCCTGATTTTCTCCTCTGAATCTACCAAAGAGAAAGGCTCAGTGTGGGGAGATGGTGAGCAACCTTGCTCCAGTACACAGCCAATGCTCAGCTGAGAGATGGAAAATCAAACAGAAAAATTACAAGGACATTGTGTGATGAGAAAGGCAAATACCAGTACTAAGGCTGTGTTAAATAATTTTCATTTCTGTTGTTTAAATTGGTTCAAGGGTACTGAATTACTGCATACCTTATCCTGGCTCTCCATATATAGAGAGATAACACACAAACTGGGCCTGAGACCACTGTGTTCTAACTATTTAGAAACTGAAAGGACGAAATCACAGAGACTTTGCAGTCCTGCTGAGTTTAAAACTGAAATGCAACACACACACACGCAGCCCTTTTTTCATCCTTAGGAGACCATTGTTTTTATTAATTCCAATTGATTTCTGGCAAAACAAACTTTTAACTTAGAAAAACAGGTTTTAATCTCTAAAATTATTTAAATTATTTTTCAAACCTTTAAGATATCTGGAGAAGTTTTCAATACTTTTGAAATCCCGAATTTACATACTGCTGCTCTTAATAACCTTTCTTTCCCCAGGAAATACTTATTCTAGGATCTTGATTCTAGCCATTAAAAATACAGTTAATTGCAATTCTACTACTGAAAGATTGTAGGGGAAACATATATAGTATATTGCATGTAAGACATGGCACTGTTTTCTCTGTTGCTTGTCTCCCAGCCTATCAGCAGTCAGACTCCTTGCAGAGCTCAAGATAATTTCTCCTATACATGATTATTAAACCATGGTAGTGGAGCAAATCCTATTCTCTTGTAACCAAAACCACAAAAGTTAAATGAATGTGGCTAAGCTTGCAAGCAAGAGAGGGAGAAGCCCACAGCCTTTGAGCACCATGAGCATTTGATCTGAAGGATTCTGTTCTCCTGTGTGGAATAGCTTTTGTTAACAGATTGATTTATTACTGAACCTCACTGCTCATCGGAAAAGCATGTGCTGCAGCTGTAAGGGTTGCTCACCCATGCTGACGCCAAATATATCCCCAGCACACAATCCATTTATTTCGTGGTGCTCTGAATTCTATGCCAAAACACTCTGCATTCATAAAAGAAAGAGCATCATTTAAACTGCTACTCTGCTTCTTCCACATGTCTGCAATGATCCACTACCTTAACCTGCCTCTCACTGGCGCTCTGACCATGCATCCACTTTGCCAGGGCTGTTGCCACTGTTTCCAACTCAAGTAACCACCAAATAGATCTTTAAGTCAAGCTGATGCAAAAATACTTTTCTTTCTTCTCTGCTCCCCACATGGTGCATCTTTCCCCCTGCCCCTAGTAGTATTTCAAATTCACCCTCACTACAGTTCTCAAACAGTGACAAACACACTAGTAAGAAATGTGGCCACCTTGAACTTACTAAAAAGCACTGTCCATAGCATACTGGGCTGGAACCACCCTGCACACACCCCCAAACAGTCATAGAAAAGCTACTTAATTTTTTATTTTTTTCTTCACATAAACCCATTTTCTATTTGGACAAAATAACTGCAATTAAGACATAAGGGCGCTGAGGCGCTGGCACAGGGTGCCCAGAGAAGCTGTGCCTACCCCATCCCTGGCAGTGTTCAAGGCCAAGTTGGATGGGGCTTTGAGCAACCTGCTCTAGTGGAAGGTGTCCCTGCCCGTGGCAGGGGTTTGGAACTGGGTGAGCTTTAAGGTCCCTTCCAACCCAACCCAGTTTGGGATTCTGTATTCATTGCATTTGTCACCTAAGATACTGAACTTTCACACAGGAAGAGCATATACTTCATGCAACATCATGACATGGAGCTGTGCAGTTTCATAACCACCCTGGCGAGCCAGTCAGTTACTTGAGAATGTTCTGTAATTGTTCTGCAAGGTGGATAAAAAATTGTAAGATTTTAGGAAGTACAGAAGCACCTCTAAGCTGACAGAACAGGGATTTAGATCTGTCAATACGATTTCTAACTTAATGACTAATTGGTTTGGTACTCAGAATTATTCTGCAGATGCTGTATAAGAAATGCAGACTAGTAAATGCCATGAGTTTTTAATTATATACATGAATGCTAGCAGAGTTAAAATTAATTGCCAAGAATAGTGGAACTGAAGTAAAATGCAGATTTTTCTCCAGAAAAATGACACCTTTTGTCAGCATGACAGACTTTTCATTAACCCCAACGAGCCTTTTGTTTTCTGTATCTATGGCAACTAATGTAAGTTACAAAGACAAAAGCTTGACTGAAAAAATGTTTACATCCTTTATTTCCTGGCCTGCCGAACCCAAGCTATTTCCAAATCACACTCACTCAAATATACACCAGTACCAGCTTTGGTGTCAGTTAAAAACTAAGGGAAATTCAAGCTGTTCCACACCAGAAAAAATCATTTAATTTATACGTAAACTCATTCTCCTCTTTATGTTGAGATTGCTTACATACACGAGGTACAGCGACTTCTCATCCCCTTCCATCTCATCCTTCCCTTTTCCCCACTGCCTCTTCTCCCTTGCCGCTTCAATCCTACTCTCTTGTAACGCACCAAAGCGACTAGTGACAGCCTTGAACTTGGCAGCTGCAAATCCCACAGGACAGCAAGGAAGACACAGAGAGCAAACAAATTATTTTGTGCTCTGTGTGTTCCTCACAGGGCTACAACAGGGCTTTCCTGAGAGCCACACACAGAACTCCTGCTCCCAGCCAGGACTGAAGACAAAGTAAGTTCACAGAAAATCAAATGCAGGACTTTGACAGACCGCCATGGTGCCATGCTCTCTGTTAACCTGTAATCCAGGATGCACTGAAATAGTTGGAATCCATTTACTTTAATGGGTTTTAATGCACTTCAGATACGCAGAGCTCAGAGTATTTTAAATAACACTGCTGGACTGTCAAGCTTAATTCAACTGCTGGAAGCTACCTAGCTTGAAATTATGGCTTAAGAAGAGGAATCAAAGTAATTACTAGTTCAGCATGCACATTTTGAAGTGATTCTGAATAGATGTGAGATGTGACATAAGGTTTGGGTCACCCCTCTCAGCTTGTTTGCTATTTTCATGATTGTCCTCTATGGGAAAACTGATGCTGTTAGAAAAGCAGAATAAAAAAGGTTAAAAATAAAATACTGACCAACAGTCTGCCAAAGAAACACACTCTCACAGCGACAGGGTAGGAATTAAAACAAGCAGTCCTGTGCAGAAAAGCTAATGAAGTCTCATTTCTGACACGTGTCATATTGCCCTGGTACTACTTACCACAATAACCATCTCCTCTAACAGAGTGTTCATCACCTCTTGCCTGCTTCAGAAATACTCTTGGGCCACAGTGCTGCCCTCCACCTTTCACATGTCCCATCAGGTGGCTGCACGTGCTCATCAGCCACCCAGCAGACACATGGCCCCCAAGCCAAATGTACCCCAAAGCTTGCTGGGCTCATACCACAGCCTCTTCCTTGATGGCGAGACTGGCATGTTTCTCCTTCCTGTATCCAAATCATCAGTTCACATGGAAGTTGCAGGCACTTAAAATCCCAAGATCGTTTCTACCTCTCTCCCTTCTGCTGGTCCCCACCACCAGACTTGATCAGCATTTCCCAGAACATTTAACTGGGAAAGAGGATTGAGACAGACACACCTCTTCTAAATCTTCATGGACAAACTGCTCAGAAAGTAAAAATGTCCTTGTGCATTAAATTACAATAATTACAGCATCAGGTGTTTAAAAATTAAACCAAGTAACTCCCCAAAGTGTGCCATTCCTTTCTTAAGATAGAAATGCTTTCACATAAGAAAGCACATGTAATACAAAATCTGCACTTATTTTTATAATAATGGTAATCTGAACAATTAGATCAGTTTTTCCACAAATCTGTATACCTTCAGCTTTGAATTATAGAACCATGGAAATACAGCATGATATTCTTGTCAGGAAACACAAAGATAAGGGCAAATAGAAGATCGCATTTAATATTTTATCCATCCTTCCTTCACCAGAAAACAATTCAGTCCTGACAACTCTCCTTTGAACATAGTCTTGATCTGCGGCTATTGCTTCTCTGTGACCCAGAGAGACAAGGCAATAATGATAAAAGATCTGCTGGTTTTCTTCCCAGGCTACATGGCTCATCCTTGTGGCAGCCTTGCATTTCAAGCCCAAGTCTGAAAGTGGGAATTGAACAGTAACAATTCAAACCCAAGCTATCTATGGAGTCAAAAAACACCAGGAATTTTGTCTCTCCACTCTCCATGCACTGAAGAGAACTGGGAAGATAAGGTATATATTAGTCTGCTCTTACCAATAAGAGGTCTTGGATCATAAGAAATACTGTGGAGATACTCTGCAGTGATGATGTTTACTTGCATAAAGTTTTACTAGATCATTGGCTGAGAGGCACTTTGTACATGAAAACCAAGTATATTATGTATGATTAGCTGTCCCACATATTTCAGGGTTTAATTCAGCACATATTGAGGCTAATAGTAATGATTTCACTGACTCAAATGAGAGCCAAAACATCCTTAAATTAGTATTCCCCTGAAGTACAGAAAAGTAAGTAATAACGTTTGTCAGCACCATAAATCACATCTACAAAAGATGGTGCACCTTCTTACGGGCAGTAGGGTGACAAGTGTCTTTAGAAGGATTCATTACCAAAAGCTGGCATTCAGGTCTTCAGATCAGCAACACTAACAAGGAGGATTAGCTACCATTATTTCTTCGGAAGCTAGTTATTTTAATTTGCAAACATTTTTATCCTGTACTATTTTAGTGCAACTGTTCCTACAGACTCTGTCTTGGCACAAGTTCACTTGCTACACCCTCTTGGATGCAAATGCATCTCATTTCCCCTGGGCACATAAACACACACCTCGCCCTGCAGACAAACATCAGAAAAACTGATTTGCACAAGTATTTACAAGTACTTCAAATACCAACACAATTGTAACATTGCAAAGACAGCATGCAGTAATTTTTATATTAAGAAATAATAAGAGGAAGGTAAATCATACTAGGACATGGATACAGTGAAACTTTTTCCTTTAGATGCGATCTCTTTAGTTCATAATTACATGATGCTATTTCAACCTAAAGAAATGGGCTGCTATTACAAGAATGCTTTATATGTACCTGCTGTTTGCCTTTATTATGTTAAGCTAAGTCACATATGCAAGCACTATTACAATTGAAAACCTGCTTTGTAAGACAGCATCACACCAAAAACTTCCAGTTGAGAGAACTGGGCATCTCTTCCCAACCTGACCACCTATTCCTTCCTCTAGGAGAGCGTTCTCCCCACAAACTGCACGAGAGCAAGACCGATAAGCAGGCTAGGCAGCATTGCAGTAAGAAACAATTTGAAAAGAAGTCTGCCCCACTGGAAATAAATAGTGCAGATGAGCTGTAAGGCAGTTATGGGCTATAACATCTACCTGCTCAACAGAGATAGGTGTTCTACCACCCAGTCCTCAACAGGTCATTCGCAGGAAGAAACCAGACTGCAACTAATTTGAATTTCTTAATCATGTACATCTCTGAATAATCACTGTGTTAATGTGAGAAAGAAAGCCTCCAGTTTTTCCTGCACATAGATACAGCCCTGCACTCTCTCAGGTCTTTTAACCTCTCAAAGATCTTTCTGTATCCCTTGCTCCTCACTTGGTATGTGATAAAAACTGATGGCTTGTATCCTCTGACTTCCTGCAACATACCATGACTTGCTCTGTGGCGCAGTCTCTGGCTCTTTTTACTTTGCTCATGGACCTGCTCTTCACTGCAGCTATAGATCTTGCCAACATCTTTATCCACAAACATCTCGTACCTATCACAATTCACTGCCTTACTTGGAATTAAAAGCAATGACAATTTTACCTGATTAAGAACTCAAAGTTTGGGCTGCATTCTTGCTGCGGTAATTATATGTGGAATATTCTATTTATCCTGTTTCCATCATACACATATATTTTCATTTTGTTTGGAATGCTTCTCCTCCCATGCTTTCCAAATGTTTAATCAAGTGCTGCTCCCTTTGAAATACTAATCCTGCCAAAATTTTTTATGTTTTTTTTTTTTGTTTTTCCCCAAGCATTGTGGTGCTTTTCCCTTCTCACTTTTCAGTATTAGCATAGGGCTTTTTTTCTGGATGGGTTGGTGATTTTTGGTGACTTTTTTAAGTACTTGTCCATCTTACTCCAGCCTAGACATGCTGTATACACCCTTATATTCTGTATTCTCTCTCACTGGGAGTCAAGAGACGTCAAACTAACTTTGGTAGAAGCCCTATAGATGAACATTCAGGATGCACATTTTCCTTGAATCATATTTGATTCTCACCTGAATTTTCTCATGTGGTAATCCTTGATACTAGTTCAACACTACCTCAGTTTCACATAGTGGGAGGCCCTTTGCCTCCTAACCAGTACGATTGTGACTTTCATTTAATCAGAAACTTAAAATAACTAAAATATTCTTGACATCCATCAATCTCTAGACACATATAACTGTAAAATTTAATTGTTTCTATATCTAATTAAAATATAAACAACTGCTGTCCAGTAAAGGTTGTTTTTTGGTCTACCTCTTACTGAAGACATGCTGAGCAGAACAGCTGTGGGAGACTATATTCATTCATAGCTAGTTTTGATGAAGAAGAAATCAGCACAGTAAGTATATCATGACATTTCATGTGCTAGCTATATCTCACCTTTTTAAGGTGAGACACAGATACCATACAGCTGTTTCATATATAGCCAGTCCTCCCATGGGAGGGGGGAAGAGCAGCAAACAGAGAGAAAAGTATCTAAATCTTAATGCAACCACAAAATCACTTTCTCAGCTCTTGAGAGCATGAATTGCTCTCATTCATCTCAACTGACTTTCAGTTCTTAAGCTTAATTATGATGTATAACACCCAGACTTACTGTGTTTGCAACTGCTGGCCATCTTGCGCACTCCCAGCAATTGTGCAAGTGCCAATCAAGTGACTTTATGCACCACTTGCCAAATAACAGGCAAAAATACCCACAGATCTACCAGCTCTTGGCACATGTTATTCCTGTGTAAAATCTGCTTGTAGATTAGTTACCACCTATGAACAGTGGTATAAACCTTTCCCTATAACTACCAGAGGCTCCTCTGTGGATTGAGGGTAGTATATGGCCCTAACTCGTACACCCAGCCCACTAAATAAAGCAAAACAAAGCAGACAGTGCTGATATCTCTGGATTGAGTGGCCATAAAATTAAGCTGTAAATGCTAATACTTTCAGCTTGCAGGAGGAGCACATTGTCAGAACATGGTCCAGTGTACAGGAAATAAGATGTTAACATTTGTAAATATAATGTGAAAGAGGCTAACACTTTCTATTACTGTAAATATCATAGGATATAATTCAGGCACAGTGCATTTCACGCATTAGGGAGAGATGATCCAGAGTTCAGCGGGGAGAAGACACTGAATCATTTAGCCATTCATTTTGTGATTCCTTAACATTTCTGTTTCCTGGTTAAATCTCACTCTTCTTGACTTTTTTTAAGTTAGTGGTTTTGTTTGTTTGGACGAATGGCCCCAAAAGGGAAACAAGGTGGGTTTTCTTATCATGCTGTACTCCTTCTGAAGTCCTTTTCTATGTCCCCTTCCCCTCTCTCTCTTCCACACCAGGATCACTTATCTAGGACACAAAGCACATATGCTTCAGCGACCTCCACATCTCCACCACTCTTCATTGCTCTCTGTCCTTCAGATTGCAATCTAACCTGCCACCAAACTTCAAATTGCTTCAGTATACATGTTTAAAACATCTTTAAAAAACAAAATAAACAAACAAAAAACAACACCAAAAAACCCCAAAACAAAATATTTCCCAAAGTCCACAACCAAACAAAACAAAAACCTCTGGTTCATACTGAACTCTAACCCCCTAATGTCTGTTCAGGTTTTTTTGTCTCCATTATCAGACAAAATAAGACAGCCAAGCCTTGAATAAAAAGTAGATCAGTTTAACTTATAGACACTATACTGACAATTTAAACTTTGCTCTAACATTTTAGAAAACCTGTAATCCCCTCTCCATGAATTCCCAAATCCCTATCTTCCTCGTACCCACTTCACCAACAAAGCAAACAACCAACCTTTTAAAGACACAGCCAACAGAGAATAAATCTCGAATTTCAAATTAAGCCATTTGAAAAAACTCAACTCACTTGGTTTTTTGTAAAGTTTAACCCTTTCATGCTCTCACAATTATCATAGATCCACCTCTTTTTATGAAGTGGGATTAAATGCATCACAAAAGCTTTCAAAGAACATCCTTTAACCAACTGTGTTTTGCTGTGAGAAAATGACTGAGCAATCCATATCAATATAAAAAATATCTCTTCAGTCTACAGATAGAGATACATAGAGAAGACATGATGATACACAAAATGCTTCTTTCAAATGTTAAACCTCTCCTGTTAGCTATCTCTAACTTGTAATCTTTACTATCCTCATAAATCTGGATCCCACTCACATTACCTCAAGAAAAGAAGAGTCAACAAATAAATATCTCAACTATTTCCATCTTCCCTGTATTAGAAACACCACCAATATACATAGTTATTAATTATTTAAAATAAGTTAAAACCATGATGGCCAAAATCAAAGGCTCCATTATGAAAAATTGCAACTGAAATAGATATGATAATAAATAATAGGAAATAAGTCCAAGACAGACACAAAACCACCTAATACCGTAAATCATCTGATACATACTGAATAGCTATTACTAACAGATCCCGACAGTTGACAATGATCAATGCATAAACTGACAAGTCTCTCATATCTAATTACTCCCAAAATAAAATAAAAGTTATATTAAAAAAGAGGGTTGCAACTACAAAACAAACACCTTTCCCAAAGTACTAGCCAAAACCCGAGGCTCGTGATGGGATTTTTTTTGGCAAAGTTAAACAAAAGGCAGTGGAGAGTAATATATTCACCATTTCTAGAAGGGAGCTGGCACCACCAATCATCAGCAACGTGAGAACTCTAACAGATGACAGAAGGGGGCAACTGAGCAAACACACGCCAATGTACACATGCACACACACTGCAGAGGATTACTAAATTAATTAGACAAGTGAAAAAATAATGTGAAATTCAGAATTCACTCAGTAATATGGAATGGTGCTACTGGCCTATTTTTACCATTGGCAATAAGAGAGGAGGAACAGCTAGCTCTAGTAGGAGCAAGTGCATTATGATACAACACAACATGAGCATTATAAAATGCGAGATGAATCTCAAGCCCAGAGGCTCTTTAGCACCACTCCAAATCACAACTCTCTGCCTTCATTTTTCTTCTTTGTTACCATTCCACTTCTTCTCCCAGTACTTCTGACTTTATTAACCCTTTTTTCTCTTTCTTGTCTTTTACTTTCCTATGGCATCATATCAGATACTTTAAAAAGCATCTGAGAATAACAGCAGAGATTATAAATTCAGGAGTCATATTTTCTGAAGTACTCTGATGCTGTGAAGCTCCAATTGTTTCTGATAAGAAATGTTATCATTTCATTGGCACCTTTAAAATCTGGTCCCTGATAAAAAGTTACAAAAATCATAAATCCTAACTTGCTTTGAATGGTCTGAATTCAAGTGCTGTGAATTTGTTTTTCCTTTAAATAACTTTCTCCAGAAATTCAAGTGAAAGGAGCCTGAAACACACTTCCTGAAATGTAAGCTTCATTTTAGCTTTTTGGGAATTAGAAAAGGTAACAGTTGCACACTATGCCTTATTTTTTGCATCCCGTTCTGGAATAGGGAGTTCTGTTGTGCAGTTTAACCACTTACGGCTTTCTCATTAACTTGGCCTGAAGTTATGAAATCAATTTTCAAGAGCTTTTTTGGTCTTTCTACAAACCTGCATTAGGATCACTGAACTCTCCATGCAGTACATATAATGTGCTACCTGAATGTCTGCAGCAGTAACATATGGTACAGTTGGTTACAACTATTTTACCATCTGTTCTATCTGAACTCTAACCTTGATAATCCCATTCATCTTTTCCTCCTAACTGCCGCAGTTCTTAAGATTTTGGCTTCTACTTAACCTTATAAAATTCAACTGCAGCAAAATGCACAGCTGGATTATATACTGCTCTTCAGAAGCCTTCACTGCTCCCCAGATGACTTAATTTGGTCAGGGTCTTAAACACAGAATCTCCACGAAACCACAGTAGTATTTATGTTTGTTTGTTTGTTTGCTGGGTTGGGTTTTTCTCCAGTTAATAAGACAAATCAATAACCAGAACATTCCTTATTCTGAAAAACGTTGCTCAAGATCCTGCTATGTTCTTTACGTATTCATTTATAAAGCACTTGGTTTTCATTATGCAGTGCATCACCTTCAGCGGAACTCCAGCAGACTCTCATTTCCAAGAGCAAACTTCCAAGTTTTTAGCCATGCTCCCCACAATGCTTGACTCAGTCTCTAACCAACTCACACTATGAAGCACCATTACCGTAACACCTTACCATCTTACTACACCACATACTCATAAATAGTAGCATCATACTGAAAAATAAGATGTCAATTTTATGGCAACATACATTAACTTCTCTCTAAAGTTCAGAAACCCAGATTATGTAAATTGAGAGAGGACCTTTAGCAATTCTGTAATTACTGCTGGTGGGGCTGGTTTTGTGTTTTGTTTTTATAAGACCTGCGTGCCATGTCATCAACTTCTACTTCATATAGATGTTGGAGTTTGAAAGCTTAAGCTTTAAATTCTATGGATTGCCAGAACAGCTCATATGGTGTACTGCTTTCAAATGTAATGCCTGTCTTGTTTACAAAAACTCACAGAATAGCTACACAGCAATTAAAATCCATGAAAGACCATGGCTTTGGCGTAATTTATACATACCCACACAAAACCACTATGTACACACAGACATATGGAAAACAAATATATATTTAATAAATACTAATGATAGCCACAAGAACATATGCACCTCTAGTTTTTGTTGTATGTAAATAAAGGATTAGCACTTGACAGTACTAGTTCTTATGGATGACGAAATTGAAGAAAGAATCAAATATGGCTATCACCAATAACTGTTTTACAGTATCTAGATTCAACTCCAAATATTAAATCATAACAGCCCAGTAAACCCCTCGGACTCATTATCAAATGAACCAGACTGTAATGCTTACACAATGAAAGCTACATTTGTAAAGAATACCTTTGTAAAATGATTCAACTTTTAAAATTAGTCCCTTCTCATTAAAAGTACTTGTCTCTTTGCCATTTTGAAACACCATATCATTTCTACAAACATTTTCCCTTCTGATTTCTGTTTAGTATCTGGACAAAAGAGGACTTCAATTTTTTGAATGTGTGAAATCAGTTCATGAGGTACAATTTTGCTTTTTCACACATAAGTAGTTTAAATATGTTATTCAATGTTATCTTGAGGCATAAACATAAGGCATATAGGATAGAGAAGTCAAAACTACATACTAGTCTGCTATCTCAAATGTCTTTCAAAATATGCATCTGAAGGGTACCACAAAACCTATATTGAATTTAGTTGCAATCTGGGTCTATTATAGCATACAGTGACTATAGAGTCCCTGAAATATATATATAATTCCATGCATTTTTTCCAGCTACACAAAAGCATCTGTATTTTATAGCCATACTTGGGGGAAGGGAGAAGTGCTTCTTTTCTTTTGGAGTTTATGCTAAAACAGCCTCCTCCTTCCCTATACAATGCAAGAGAAATAAAAGCTTTACATGTAACAACTAGAGTTTACACTTCACCTTTCCACCGCAAAATACTTAAGCTCAGCTCCCCACCCCCCTCCTCCCAATTTTCTTTTGCATTCAAATATTCCACCTCTGCATAAAAATGACTTTTATTATGCAGTTTCACAGACTTTCCTATGTTGGCACCCCAGGAGCTAATTCTGATTCACAAAACAAAAACATCTAATTACCCCAGCTGCATAATTCATTGGTCCATAAATAAAAGTTGGCCAACCCATGATCTTATCTGACAGACTCTGGGGAGCACTTCTGGGAATCTCACTATGGGAGAAACACTGGCCAGGGCTGGCGGCAGCCACTTGGCTTTACAGCCGGAGGTCAAGTGCTCCACTTGGGTGTCTTGGTCTCACCAAGGAGAAGGAGAGCAAAGGAGAGGATGCTGCTTTGCAGCCTGGAACCTGTACACTTGCAGGCAGTTAGTCTGTCTTTGGTTGATCAGTCTGTCTGCAGGTAAATCATTTAACGAGAGGTTTCTACCTGAGCTGTGATCCTCCACAGCTTCACACACTGCAATAAGCCACATGCGCTTTGTGATTAACTGAATTGCAGTAGTGAGCAAGAGAAAATACCTGAATTGGCAATACTGTAAGTATATACTACAGGTTTGTTTCAATTGCATCGAGAGACAAGACTGTAATTTGAAAATAAGACACTGCTCAGAAGACAAAAATGAAACACACTTACTATGTATTCCTTACTTTGCATCTATTTTTCCTACAAAGCTGATGAAAAGCTACATACGCTCACAATATCCTGGCAAACATCCCAGCAGAAACAGAAACCTTCTACACTGTCTGAAAAGAATTTCTGCAGGATCTTTCATTATTGCTCGTTTAATTTACCAGAGCTGTTCTTAAGTTCCATCTAACCTTTGAAAAACACCATCCTGTTAGTTTTCATGATCAAGTGTTTGCAATTCACTGAATTACAAATGAAGAGGAGACCTGGGTGACTCGGTGCCAGTAAAACACCTTATGGTCTCCCATGAATTCCACATGGAAAGAAATAATACTTGAAAGAACTGTGAATCGGGCATTTTGCTGGTGTAACATTTTACCACACAATAAAGACCAAGCCAGAAACATTTCAATTTTTTTCTGTGTTGTAACAAACATGAGTGGCAGAGACACTTGTCAACGCAGCAGCTAAGGCACTATTCATGTTTCAAATCCCACATCCAGGCTGGCACCACTTGGCAACAGACTCACTTTCTCACTAGAAATGTCATCATGGAGCTGAGAAACCTCCTTGCCAAATATGTTTTTGAAACAGATGTATTTTTCCTAAACATTTTGTCTTTGACAAAAATGTATTTTGATGGAGAAATTTTCATTGCAAATTTTTTTCACCAGCTACAATAACAATAAGTCAGATTTTTAGGGCCTAAGTGGAGAAAGTTGCTTGCACTGTGCCTTGCTGATATAGAGAGGAGGTCTTTCTGGCTAAAGCAAAATGGGTACATATGACTATTATCCATTGCTCTGTCCTGGTTTACCTGTGTTTACCGTAAAACAATATGCTACAGGTCCCTTCTGACCATGGCATTCAGAGAAAGGCTAAAGATGGGACCAAAACTTGCCTCATCCTCTTCAGCTGCTCTTCACAGCTATGTCTGAATAACTGCTTCGCGTATTTAAGTAGTAATTAACAACAGAAATGTTTAGAATAAATGAGTAAGGACAGGGCATTTGAAAAAGAGTTAACAAATGTCCTTAACATTGCTGCTGGCCTAATAACATTGCTGCAGCAATTTATGTGATGTGGAGTTTATTTAGCTGCTGCAAACATACAGGGCTATAATAATCATAAGCAGGTTGCATTAAGCACAATACATCTTGGATGCGTAACATAGTGTTACCAATAATCCCAGAAACGTCATGCCTTAAAGATATTACATGTGCAATATCTTCTACAATCTGACTGTGAAAAGCTAGCCAGAAAGCATATTTCAGGCTTAAAAAAATTATTAAAAAAATATAAAACCCCAAACTTGAGAATTGTTTTACAGATAATTTTGCCTATATTTTGGGATAGCAGGCATTCAATTCAAACATCAGATCCTGGCATACTTCAGTAAGCTATCAGTACAGCAGTGCTGCCTTTTTTTCCTTTGAAAAATGAAAGAATTAAATTCAAAACAAACAATTTCAATTTAACACCAAACTACAGGATAACCAATCTTAAAAATGTCAAATTGTAATGGATCTTAATACCCATATAAAACACAAAAATAGTGGCATTGTTCCTTGGTAATGCATAGCAACCTTACAGAATTTCAGTGAAGGAGAAAGAAGGGAAAAACACCTTATTACTTCTAACTCCTGCGAGCCATTTTGGTCTCCAAAGGTTTTAGACTGCCTCAGGCCATGTGTCTGCAGTGTTTCGGGAAATGACTTGCCTTCGCACGAACACTGCTATGTTCTGCAGCACTGCTGCCCCCCAGCATCCCCGCTCAATTTCTATTTAACTCTTCCTTACCTGTATCAGCCTTTTTCCCCCTTTTCTGCAGCAAGATTTCAGAAGGGTTTTGCTTGAAAAAGAGAAAAACACACACAAAGCCACAAACCAAAACCCTTCTTGCTTTTCCTGACAAGTTTTCTTAGAAGCAAACAGGATCAGAATTTATAAATCCTTGAGAGAAAGCAGAAATCAATTTTAAACCAAAATATTTGGAATCAAAACTATTTTAGCTGGCAATCACCACGGAGCTTTGAAGTCTGATATTGTTCAAATGTTTGTCTGGTTTACCCCAGTTAACAACAAATAGGTAGACAACAAAAAATCATCAACATACCCATAAAAACAACGGCACTACTAAAATCCTTCACCTATCAGTGTATTTAGATTTTTAATTACTTTCTCAGCACCACATTAGAGGCTATGATTAAGTCCTTGGATAAGGCCTCAAAACTATTAACTGTTTTGTCTCAGCAGCAGTGTATCAGAAGTCATAGGAAATAACCTATCTAATACAGCAGGAAAGAGAAACACTTAATCCTCCCTATATTTTTTTAAACTCACTCAGAGATGTTTTGTGCTTCCCTCTGTTTTCTGTAAAGATCCAAGGCAATGCACTGTGAGCTGTTTTGCTTGATAGCTTTTTTAAAAACTTCTAGAAAATTCTTAGCCAAGGTCACTGCTGATTGACTCAAAATATGATGGTGTATGAGGCTACTAAAACATTCTGTTCCATCTCAGAGGTTTAGTTAAAGCAGCTCTAACTAAGAGGAAAATCAATATAATACTTCACAGTGAAGAAGAAAATGGAAGCATAGCAGTTAAGTGGTTAATGCAATTCCTAAGTGTTCAGCAATCATTGCAATTTAGTGCCATTTCGATTATTACACAATAAACAGACCATGTTGTCTGGAAGCAAATTTTTATGAGTATAGCTGAAGGGGTTGCAACTTATTTAGCTGCTGAAACTCTAAGGGAAAGAACATTTCTGAATGCTAACACTACAGATCAGAAATATACAGGTACACTAGAAAGGTTATTTTTAGGTCACTACTATGGTAACTAACCACACTGACCTTTAAAATTAGTATGCAGTTCAAGAAAAATGAAGTTCAGTAAAATGTTCTTCAAACAGGATCACTTTAATAAACAATATTGCACATCCTTACAGAACAATGTTGTCACTTTTTACAGCTATTAATTTTACTTTTGTATCATAGCATCATAATACAATGTGTAAGGATATCATGATGGAGAACTGACTAGGAAAAAACATGCAAACACCCAGAAACCGGTTAAACTATTATTAATTCATGTTCAAAGAACTGGAAAAAAAAAAAAAAAATAGGAATAGTTGTATTTATATTTGCCATTTATTTTATAAAACAAAATTGATAGCTGGTGATGGTCAGTTTTTCATATTATGTGAAGTCATGGAAACATTCGTAACTGGAATACTTAAAATCAACCTACTTTGTCTCATTTTGTTGAAATACAGAATTTTAAGTGGATTTCAAAAGCAAATCTAGCTCTGCAATTTATACGTTCAAACACGAATAGGCAAGAGTGATGTTCATGGCAGATGAGACAAAAAGCATGAAATTAAAAGTGTATGGTTGATGGCAGCAGGGGCTCAATAAAGGAAACAATATTGTGAACAGAGTACCATTAGTACCAATGTACTAATGTTTACTTAGACAAAACATTTTGGCTGGTTGAAAAGGTGTGCTGCTGGCAGTTCAACAAAACCACCATTACTGAGACTATACTAACAAGTAGTATGCTGAAACTTGGAACGATCCAATTACCCTGTCAACTTAGAATCATCAAACACACAACGCAACTGCTCTAATTTCATTGAGATTAGTCTCACACATATTTGAAACAGTTTATAATGCTATATCAAATGGCTGATTGCAAACCAGATGTATAGTCAGAAAATACTATATATACACACATATATGTCTAAATGTGTGCATACAGGAAAACACACACACAAGCATTTCAGCAGAGGTTATATTATAGACCTTTTCTCAAGCTGCAGCTCTTTCAGAAGAACCAAAAATGAATTTTAAAAAGGAAAAATTATACCTGCATTTTTCCAAGACTCAATATGCTTCTAAGTAACACTGCTCTTGAAGTGACTTTTAAATGGCTGGATCACAGTTTCTATGAAAAAGGGGGACAAAAATCTCTACAGCTACTGGGATTCTAGGTCACCAGTACATTTTTCCTATGATCCCTGAATACTGTATTATACCTACACTTCTTTGTTCGTCACAGGCAGGATAGATGGATGCAGGTCAATCAGTAACTATATCAACCTTTAAGCCCCATCTAAAAATGAGCTCTGTTACAACATACACTCAACAAAGACACAGCAAGAACAGGCACAATTAGCAACCTAAAAAAAAAAAAAGAATGGATGATAAGCTGTTCTAATGTCTCTACAACCAGAGAATCTCAGCGCAGCCATAGGAGTGAGCTGGTCCACTTCCCAGGGCCACCCAGGAAGCTGCAACTCATGGCAAGTAGATACAAAACTGCGTCAAGGACTACAAACATGGATAGAAAAACTAATCTTACACATGCTGAGTTGAATGTTAATGTAAATGTTTTCCAGGTTAAAAACTAAATTGAGAAAGCACAGAAATATACATCTAATCTGTTCATGTTTTAAACCAGACATCCAAGGCAAGCTGATTTCTTTCCAATGGTGCTCATGGAGCTACACTAGCAGCCATACTCCTTGATGTCCTTTTTTCTATCTAATAGTTACAATACCTTTTCTTACTAAAATAAAATATGAAGCAGTTTCTAAACATGTAGTGACACGGCAACAGAGTCTTGTTTCCAAAAATGTAACACACAATCCTAAACTTCACTTTTCTTAAAATTTAAGACCCGCTGGTTAGCCTCCCCCTCTCCGTGTGGTAATTTTGCTGATAGTAAATAATCAAAATTGTCATTTTTTGAAAGCCAACCAAGTCTCTGAGCATTCTTCTTGACATCTTTTCAGTCAAGACTGCTTTTAGCTGTTGGCCACTGAATGAGCTTCTTTGAGGAATGGAAGGTTGTAAGTGTGCCAGCCAGATGAGAATGCTAAGCAGAAAGGGAACAAGCTAACACAACAGGTAGAATGCCTGTATGGAAAAGATTTCCCCCAAATTAGTCTCTCATCAGCAAAGACCACCGGCAAAGACATTCTTTCTGCTGTACTGTATATGTTACAATCTCCAGATTTATGTTAAAAGAGATCCAGGTTCTGACAGGTTATTTTCCATTTTGCTACCTGACTGGTATTTACACAAACCCAAATTTCAGTTAAAACAAAACAAATGCTCATGCACGTAGTCATTTAGAAGCAAGGTTCCACCAATAATCACATTTTCCAGCCTGACATAACAGAAAAATGAAGCAAAAATAATTACTGTCTGACTTTAGGAAAAACAATGGTGATTAACTACACAGATTTAGCTTTAAAACACAGATTTCACTGCAATACCATCACCACATACAAGTATCCAGCTTTAAAAAGAGGGTGCTAATTCAAAGGAGACAGTGGAGGGGAGGGATTGAGTGCATAAACATATATTCTTTTCATCTATTTAGTCTGCAAATCTACTTAAAATACAATCAAATGAAGCAGGTCTAAAGACAGAAATATAAGACTGTCAAATGAACAAACTTTTTCACTCTGCAGTTTTTTTTTTATTATTAGATGCTATTCCTAACTTGTGAAAATTGATCAAATAGAAAGCTGTGAATAGAGAAAAAATTAAGCCAACTAGAAAAGTGTGACTTGGGTTTAATATTTTATAATTGCCAAGGGACATACTGAGATCAATGAATTTTTGCCCGAGATGAACGTCAGAAAGAGATGTACTTCAGTCTTTTAGGGAACATTGGTCTATTTAATTCTTGTGTCTGATGCATGTGAAATATGCCTGTCTTGGCCTTCTTTCTTGCCTTAAGGCCATGCTGGAGGCAGACATTACCACTTTTAATAGGCCGCCATCTGAGGAATGGCAAGGGATCCAATAACCCATCGACTCTAATGGATTTGCCTGTTTATTCACTTACACCTTTTTTGCAGCTAATTTTAGTTTTGCATGCTGAGTTGTTTCACTTTAAATTAAAGGAATAGAAAGAAAGGGGAAAAGACTGTGCAGCTAATAAACCATGATTATTTTCGAAGTTCTTCACAACAGGATCCTCCATATACTAAGGTATATCACTTGAGAACAGATTCACTGCTGCGATTTCCACTTGTCAGAATTAACAAAGCTTCTTTTAAATTTAGTGAGACAAAAAGTAGGTTATTATAAACTCTTGCTTACAATGTACTAATGATCTGCAGCAGTCTAAAGCATCCAGCTTCAAATCATTATGAAGGCTGTGAGCATCTTCAAAGAATAATACAGGTAAAGTTAACAACTGTACAGTATTATCACCAACAAAAATAGCATACAGTTTAATCTTGCCCTTCATCTATACTTTGAAGATCATATGTAACACTTAATGCACTACTTTTAAACCCTCCAGATACAGAGGAACTCTGAGTAGTAAAAATGTTCACTACACTTGATCCTTAGGAAAAATACACATTACAGGCTAAAATTTATTAGGGGATATAATCTCTGTATTTGGATTGTGTTAATATTTTGTTCCTCTACAGAAAAGTTCTCCCTCCTTTTCGTTGGGAGAGCCTCTTGCACCTCACTCTCCACAGCTTTCTGGTCCCCTGCAAAAGCTACTGTTCATTAACCTCTCCTTCCAGACCCATCCTTTCAGGTGTTTTCCTTTTCTCAGGAAGGCTAAAAAAAACTACTCATGGTCCATACCTGCAAGTCTGAGCTTCTGCTTCCGGTAACAGGTTTTTTGTAACAGCCTTTGTTACAAAGAACCCTCTTCTCCACATATGGTTGAATCTCACTGTCCCCAGCGCTCCCCAGTCTCCATCAGTTAAGAGAGCAGTGGATAACGACCAGGTGTCACCTGCTGATGACAGGTCGTTCACTGAAGCTGTCAGGAGCCTTTGTGTCCCCATCCCGGGGAAATGCATCCCTTCTGGGTACCCCAGCAGACTTTTGACAATTGCCTGCCCTGAGGAAATCACTGTCGGCTTTCTGGCAGCAAGTAATCAAATCCAGACAGGAGTCGCGCTTTTTTTTTTTTTTTTTTTTTTTTTTTTTTTTTTTTTTTTGATATAAAAGAATTTAAATTTTTTTTGTTATATTAAGAATGAGTGCGATTTAAC
>WYDI02006243.1:0-34442 GCA_009867235.2 Psittacus erithacus | reverse complement strand
CATTATTATTATTGGTGGTAGCAGTAGTGATTTGTGCTATACCTTAGTTAATAGACTGTTCTTATCTCAACCTGTGGGAGTTGTATTCTTTTGATACTCTTCCCCATCCCTCCGGGAGCAGAGAGAGGAGGTGGGGGGGTAGTGAGTGGGCTGTGTGGCAAGCTTAAACCACGACAGAGTGCTATATGGTACTTTCTTTTTGCGTCAAATTAAGTAGTTTTTTTCTTTTCCTTTGACCTCAGCATCTTAGGCATTTCTTAGGAGAACATATATGTTTTCCACAGATTATTATTTACCCAGATTGTGGTGATGTCTAAAATGGGTCAGGTATAATCTAAATGCATAAACCACAATCTCGGCTCTCAAGAGACAGCAAGAAATTGTGGCCCAGTAAATGCGATTTTTGCCACAACTAGTAAAAACCTGCAGACTTTTTTGCTGCCCTGAGCCTTAGGGTTCACCCAGGGTCAGTCTGCCTGAACCCAGGCAGCTGGTTTTAGCCTGGTTTGGCAGTTGCAGTGAGAAGCAGTGCCTATGGGCTCTCCTGTTTAGCTTTTCTTATGATCCCCAGTATCTTGATTTTTCCATGCAATACTGTAATTCAGCTAAAGGCAAAGACTTGCAGACTGTGAGGACAAACTAGGAAATTTTAGCCTGGGAAACAACAGATTTGGAAAGAATTTGAATGTTCACAGTGGATAATAAGCTAAATATGAGTTCCAAAAAGAGAGAGTAAGAAGTATAAAATGGGAATCCTTGAGTAAAATTAGGGGGCAATATAATCTTAGTATAGGTGCAAGCACTGCTGAAATACAGTGCTCTTTGTGGTAGTTGAAACTGGAGAAAGTTTGTAGAAAATACAGCTGAATGATTAGAAGCTTTGGAAACAGACTTCCTTGAAGGTTTTAATTTGCTTATCAAAAAGATAAAAAGGATAAATTTAAGGAGGGGGGGTGTACATGTTTATATGTGTGGGTGAACGACTGTCTTGCATACTGGAAGTATCTCCTGGCAAACAAAACTTTGATCAAGGGTTCTCTAATATCATAGACAAAAGTGTAACAAAATTCAATGGCTGGAAGCTGAAACAAGAAAAATTTAGAGTGATAGAATAAGGCTCCAATTTTTAACAGTGAGGATAATTAACTAGTGAGTACCTTCATGAATTTGTGGTTGATTTTCCCTAAAAACTTCAATAAAGACTCAGCGTATTTTTCTCAGCAAACTTTTAATTCTGCTGGAATTAATTCTGGTAAATCCTATAACCTTTGTTATTTGAGAGGTCAGATTAGATTCTAATAATAATTTCTGGCTTTGCCATCTATGTTCAGTAACTTATCTCATGTTTTTGTTGTCTCATGCAAACATTTTCTTTTATCCTTTTTCTCCTACACCCCCTTTTCCCCTGGGTATAGCTCATACTTTCTAACTTCTCTGTCCACTGGCCTCTGCTCTCTTCTGGACCTCTACATTGCAGACTACTGTTCATATGTGAATTTTGATTCTTTGGCTCACAAGCTAAGGTAAACAAGTCAGTAGATTCAAACTGTAAGAGATCAATAAGGTTTTGCAAAAAATATTGCCTCCTCAAAGAGCTAATGGCTAACTTGCATTAGCAAATATATATATTATCTGAGAGTAGTCTGAAAGTGACTAGAAAAATTATTTCAGTGTGCAAGGCTTTTTGTATCTTGGATTTCAGGAATTGCTGTATTTTTTAGAAGGGATGTATCTCTGAAACCTCTGTCTCCAGTGTTCCCCAGTGAGATAGAAAATGTCAATGAATTAGCTTTTTTATTTACCACTCTTATAGTGGTCTCTTTTTCTACAGAAAGGAAACCTTCACTGCAGCAGAAAACTGCGCTGGTATAAGTTTTCTCAACAATAAATGGATCAGGGTCCAAATTAGATCTTCACTGTGTCAGGTGTAATGGTAGCAGCCAAACAAAAGCATTCCATAGCCTTAGGTCTGACAGCCTGTTAAATGAATTTATATGCACACAAGAAGTGTGTTTCTGAAACATGAAGATGCCCAAGAGAGAGACTCTGGAAAGGTTTTACAGACATTTAATAGTTCAAGACATTATTTTTTCAATAACGAAAGAGAAAGGTTTAGAGAGCAATCAGATTTTCATGGACAAAAGCTAGACTCCTGTCCTGAGGGGACAAAGGATCATAACAGTGATTTTTCTATGTGTCAGGAAGAGATGCAAAAAAAGGGTCTGACAGCTGGAGAAGTGAGAGAAAAGAAAGAGCTGCTCATAGTCTCTCATCTATTTTGTATGCTTTTATTTTCCATTTTCTCTGAGTGTGATTTCTAGCTCTTTCTTCCTTTCTCTATTAAAGTGTTTTATTCTCTTTTCACACTCTTAGCACAAAGCATAATTCTTTTTCATGTTCCTGCTCAGAGCATTTCCTGTCCCATTGTCCTACAGCACTCTCAATACTGAACCACATTTCCCTAATGTTTTGCAAGTGCATCCCCATTTTGGTCATATCTGTGTTCACATGACGGCTGTAGTCTCCTCTGAAATCCACTGCATGTTTTTTACTGCCTTTGCAGAAACTAGTGAAAGATGATTGCAAGCATGAATATCCACCTGTCTGCCCAGAGTTTTCTCTTCTCCAGGCTGAACAATCCCAGCTCTCTCAACCATTCCTCATAGGAGAGGTGCTCCACCCCTCTGATCATTTTTGTGGCCCTTCTCTGGATTGTCTCCAATAAGCCCATGTCTTTCCTGTACTGAGGACTCCAGAGCTGGATGCAGTGCTCCAGGTGGGATCTCACCAGAGCAGAGCAGAGGGGAAGAATCATCTTCCTTGACCTGCTGGCCACATTCCTCTGGATGCAGCCTAAGATACAATTGGCCTTTTGGGCTGCAAGTGCACATTGCCAGCCCATTTCCAATCTTTCATCCACCAGTACCTCCACATCCTTTTCCTCAGGGCTGCTCTGAATCCTTCATCCCCCAGCTTGTATTGATACCAAGGTTAGCCTGGTCCCAGGTGCAGGACCCTGCACTTGTCCCCATTGAACCTCATGATGTTTGCATGGGCCCATCTCTTGTGCCTGTACAAGTCCCTATGGAAGGCATCCCTTCCCTCCAGCGTGTTGACTGCAACACTCAGCTTTGCCTCATCTGCAAACTTGCTGATGGTGCACTCAATCCCAGTGTCCTTGTCAGTGCTGAAGATATTAGAGTGCTGGTCCCAGTACAGACCCCTGAGGGATGCCACTTGTCACTGGTGTCCATCCAGACATTGAGCCATCTACCATAAGATTCACTAGCCCAGTACCCATGTCGTAATGGTGCGAGCAAAGAGCTGGTTCTGCATTGGGAATAATGCCTCAAAGTCACAACTCCATGAATTATAGCAGTGCCAGTAGAAGGGGGCAGATATAAATTGCTGAGGCCTCTTGCTATTTCACTGTATTTTCCACCTTAATGTACTACTGGTTTTGAATGAAAATGAAGGGATAAGCTGATGAAACACTATTAATTTCAAATGAGACAAGACAACCTTCTTTATCTGTTCAGCCACAAAGTTGTGTTATGCACTTGAGTTAAAGGTGTCACTAATTTACTTACACCTCTTATGACTGCGAAAAAACTCCCATATTCTTAATCAGAACAGTGATTCTCCCCAGAAAAGAACAGAGATGTAACTGTTGTAATGCTTATTTTGTTTGGAAGGGTTTCGGCTTGGGTTGTTTGTGTTGGTTATTTTTTAGTTTGTTTGTTTGGTGGGGGGGAGTGTTTTGGTTTTTGTTTCATGTTTTTTTGTTTGGTTTTTTTGTTTGCTTGTTGTTTTGGGGTTTTGTTTGTTTGTTTGGGGTTTGGGGGTTGTTTTGTGGGGGTCTTTTATGGTAGCTTTTTTTTTTTTGTGGGGGGCATTGGTTGGTTTTTTTTTTTAGTTTGGTCTACTCAGGAGATGGGTTAAGCCAAATGGTTGAACTGAATCTCAGCTGCGGCCCTGGCGTTGCTATGTACTAACAAAATCTCCTGATTATAAGCAAAAAATTTTTTTGCAGGTGGGAGGAAGGATGATGGAATTGATATATGACAAACTTTTGACAGGGATTGGAATGACGCTTGTGGGATAACATTTTGTTGGCCTGGCAAAAAATTTTGGGCATCAGCCTCTTAAATGTCATGTAGTTTTCATAGGAAAAAATTTTATTAGGGAATGTTGAAGCAAATATCTAAGGAAGGGATGGCTCAAAACTGGCTGTCATACATAGAGTATTGATGGATTCTTGGCTATGTCTTTTGTTAAGTAAATGAGAATGCTGGCTTCATGAATTCTGGTTACATATCTAAATGCAAGAGCTGCCCACGCAAAACCTGTGTTGGAACTTTCTAAGCTGACATGGTCGATGGAAGTGAGAAGTTCTGATTCAAAATAAAGAATCAGGACATCTGTTTCAAGTTTCGTGCTTTTGGGGTTTATGATGGAGGGGGAACACAGCGTGACAAATACTAATCAATTTATTTCAAACTTGACTTTGATGATAAAAAGTGATGATAATAAAATATTTGCCATTTTTCCACATATGCAAACAACGGATATATTTTAACCCTTTATTTCAGGCTAGAGTTTAACATTCCTTAGTATGATTCAAGCATACAAAGTGGTACCTGTGAATAAGAAGCAGCAATTCTTCTGAAAGGTTATCTCAAGAACAAATATTTGGACTAGATGATCATTGCAGGTCCATTCCAGGTGAAATATTCTAAGAAGGAGTATTTATATATTTATATATGTAATGGACTTTTCAGTGGTGATACAAAAAAAGAAAAATACAGCTGAGTACCAGCATAAATGTTGATGCAGCTGCTTAAGTGTGCACGGGTTTCTGAAGACAGAAATGTATTTGTTAAGCCTGTTTTCTATTTGACCCTTGTTTAGGTGGCATGTGCACCACCAGTAATAAGAATTTCTGAAGCAATACCTTGAATATCATCTCTTATGCCACTAAGCTACAAGGCCAGGTAATCAGCATTTTTATCACTTGGCTGCCATTCTGATTATCATCCTCCAAGACATTCTTAAGAAAGATTTCAAATTACACAGTAGAGGCATTTTATATATTTTTCATAAAGTCAAACTATGAACAAAATTGCATAGAGAAAATAATGGTCATGCTTTTCAAAGTAAGGATGTAACACTAGCACACAAATCCACAAAATCTAAGAGACAAGTCTAAGATGAAATTCCCAGTGCTGAGATTCTTCTTGACTAACCTTAGTTTAACCTGTTACAGCTAGTTATCTATTTTTCCTAAATAAAAAGGTGCCTAGCTCTTCATTTCCTGTGTTAATGTTAGTACAAATGCTTCTACAATACTTCAGAACAAGTTTAGGAAGCAAAACCTAGATTTGCCCATGTTAAAACTTTTTACCAGTTCTTTTCCTGAGTTCTGCTAAACAGATTCTGATAGGGCATGTTGGAATTCCAATTTAAACTTTTGCGCCAGCAGAATATGGTTAAACTCCATAAGCATGTTCATCAAATCTATATACCAGCTTAACAGATAAGCAATAATCAAATCAGCAGACACTGTAAATAAAATAAATGCTCATGTGACGCAGCTAACATGCGGCACTGCAATTAAAAGCTTGTGTTCACTGATTATGTCTATGACATAAGAAATGACTGGGAAGTACCTTTGAACTTACTCAGCTAAACTGTTGCACCATGTTACTTGCTACCTCTAAGTGCTTCACTTTGCCCCTTTCACTGTGGATGTATTATTCTTGAGATAGATAAAAATCATATGGTTTGAGAATGAGCTGTGTAACTTAAATGCTGTGGTGAGTTGAACTTGACTGGCTGCCAGATACCCACCCAGCCACTCTCAGTCCCCTTCCACAACAGGATGGGAAGAGAATATAAACTGAAAAAGCTCATGGGTCAAGATAATGGAGATCACTTAAGAAGTGCTGTCAAGGCCAAAAAAGAGTAGATATGGGGAAAATTAATTTAATTTATTGCCAAATGAAATAGATTTCGGTGGTGCAAATCAAAGAGAAGTTGAAACATCTCCACGTCTCCTAGCCTACTTTTCCCAGGTTTAACTTCATTCCATTCCCGCTCCTCTACTTCCCTCTCTCCTGTTGCACAGGTGGGATAAGGAATGGGAGGGGCAGGGGGGTATGGGTAGTCCATAACAGTTTCTCTCTGCTGCTCCTTCCTGCTCACACTTCACCCCTGCTCAAGCATAGGTGCTTCTCATGGTCTGCAATCCTTCTGGGTAAGTTTGCTTCTGTGCAGCTGCGGTTTAACCCAGCAGGCAGCTAAACACCACATAACTGCTTGCTCACTTCCCACCAGTGGGATGGGGGAGAGAATTGGAGGGAAAAAGTGAAATCTGTGGGCTGAGATAAAGATAGTTTAATAGGACATAAAAGGAAGGGAAAACAATAACAATAATGATGATAAGAGAACATACAGAACAAGTGATTCACACTGCAGCTGACACCACATGCTAACTGATTTCCAGCTGGTTCCCAAGCCATGGTCCCCAGACAGCTTACATCACAGTTCATATACTGAGCATGACGTCAATGCTGAGCATGACTTCATATGGTATGGGAAGTCCCTTTGGTCAGTTGTGATCACCTGTACCAGCTATGTCCTCTTCCAGTCTCTTGCGCCCCACAGCGTAGTCGCTGGCAGGATGGTATAAGAAGCTGGGAAGTCCTTGACTTAATGTAAAGGCTACTTAGCAACAACTAAAACACCGGTGTGTTATCAACAATATTACCAGAAGCTGGAATAATGCCAAAATAAAAGCTGGAATGAAAGCCTAAACACAGCACTGTAGCGTCTACTAGAAGGAAAATTAACTCCATCCCAGCTAAAACCAGGACAGTGATATAATCTAGAGGCTGTAGTGGAAATATCCACCTGCTCCGGTATGGGGTCCTGCATGGGCCGCAGTATAGACACCTGCTCCAGGTAGTCTCTCCACAGGCTGGAGGAGTCTCCCTGCTCTGGTGATTAAGACACCTCCTTACCCCCCTTTTTCTTTCATCCTGATGACTGCAGGGCTGTTTCTCTCATGCTTTTCTCTCATTCCTCACTCATAGCTGCTATGAGGTGTTTTACCCTTTCTTGAACACACTTTTCCATGTGCCACCAGCTCATCTGAGGAGCTCAGCGGTGCTTTGTGGTCGGTCTGATGGATCTGGCTGGAATGAGCTGTAGTTTGGGGCAGCCCCGGCCTCTTCTCACAGGAACCACCCTGCAGCCCCCCTGTTGCCAACATTTTACACCATTATCCTGTAGAAGCACAAAAGTCTCAGTAAACTGTCATCTTTGTCCAAAAATATACAATTTTACAGTATTAAAAAAAAAAAAAAAAGAACCTTAATCTTATTGGAAGGGAGAGTAAATTTTTAAGGACGATGCATTGAGAAATTGCTAGAAACAAGGGAACATCAATTTTATTTATCAAAAGACAAATCATAGCAGGAGGCACCAGTGAATCTAAATGATGTTTCTGTTTTGGCATATTTAAAATTAATTAAACCTATGATTTCTTAAAAAAACCAAACCTTTCTCTGCTCTCTCTGTAATCAGTTTAAACTCTAGATTGATAAATACTAGACTTAAACAAAAGCTATAGGAGAGTGGTATGATGAGTTATTTCATATTTCCTCTAGTATTTCATCATTCAGGTGAGCTTAATTAAAGGCAAACAAAAATTCCAGCAAAAAAATAGCATGCATCACTATTTCTAAGTTAGGAAATGCTTTGCGGTATCATAGTCCTGTTTTTCTTTAGCAATTTTAAAGGTCTGTTAAATGTTTTCTCTCTCCTTCTTTATTTTTGTGATTTTATTGGAGATTTTTTTCTGCTTGAAAGGTGCACTTAGGTTAGAGATGACACTGTCTGGGCAGTGGGCACAAAACTCACTTTTAAAAAGACATCACTGTTTTCATTTCGCTGCACTGCACACAAAGTTCTCAGAGCTGTGTGTGTGGTGTCAAAGGATACACTAACTATGCTGAGTTAGTGGACCTATTTCACAGGTCGACTGAGAATTTGCTCAGTTGCTGTGAAACTTGATTGCATTTAATTTAGTACCATTAGTGCAAAAGTCGTATCAGTTCTGATGAGTCTTTGTATTCCACACCTTATAAAATATTTGGGCACACTCATTTCATAAAAGGTAAAATGTTTCTCTACTGCCAGGCAGAATAGATAAATGCAGTAGTTTTACATAGCGTTGCAAATTCTGTTGAGCCATCCTAATTCCCCAGATTTGAGAAATATTACCTGAAATCGGCTCAACAATCACACACAGCCCAACAACATGTTACTGCAGTGCTATTTTATTTGGCAGTGGTGTGGTACTTTGCAGCATGTTGGTGGGACAGAGCAATAAAAATTGTAGGAGTTTGAACTTTTCCTTCTGTGAAATTCCTCTAAAAGAATTAAAAAGAGGCAATTCTCAATATTAATTAAAATGAGCCATCATTCTTGCATTCTGTCATTCATTGAAGAAGTTTTTCTTGCAAAAAGCCATTAACAGGTCAGGGGATTTTACATTGCCCCCTCAAATCTGTATTACATCTTTAGAAGAGCTTTCAGTAATTTGGGATTACTGTGGTAAAATATCTGCTAGCAGGTACCCTTCTATCTTGAAGAAACTTTGCAGTAAAGTTCTACAGTTGTGTTCCATTACTGTACAGTAAGGAAGGAATTCAAGAATATTTCAAACTGGAGCTTTTAAATAATAAATGTCAAAATTCCATTTCCAATATTACTAGTGTATACATAGCTTTGTATTTTAAGACTACATTTATTTAGTTTTGTTCTGCTGCATGACTTTTGTAACTCCCACGCTTATGCAAATCTTATCCATGGGATGCAAAATACAGCTGTAGTACATATGTTACCCATTGTTCCTGATCTACCTCTGTGTTAAATGCATTAGCTAAACAACCGAACAAGCTTTAGTATATAATGTTGTCAATCAAGTCATAATTTCAAAGAACAAAATGAAATGTGACACTATACAATGGTGTTTGATTTGAAATATGTCCAAATTGGTATTGTATTGTGCTTTAGTAATGACTTAAAAAAAAAAACAAGTAAAGGCAGAAGTATTTAAAGAGTAAAAGTCCCTTTTAAAATGAAATGTAAAAAACTGGTATTTTATCTATGGGAATATAATGTAAAATGATTTTACAAAAACCAAAGTAAGACATCTACGAAAGGTCACTACCATCATGAGGTATTGCTTATCCATCTATAAAGTATTGTCCACTATCCTAAAAATTAATCTTTGCATTAATGCTCTTCCATATTCTCCTACTAAGACTGCATTTTGTATGTGGCCCAGGGAAAGAAAATTGAAATAATTATCTTTTAAATTATAACATAATTAAATGTAATGTATATGAAATGTACAAATGTAATGTATAATGGTGTTATAATTTAATTTTTGATGGCACCAAGAAATAAGAACAATATTGCCACTCAGGAGCATTTATTTTTTTTTCAAATTAGTATAAAAAACATTTGCTGCATTTGTAAACCCAAGCAAGATTTATTAATTTTTTTAATTCAGGTCATCCTATCTCAAGTCATATTTTACCATAGAAATAAACACTCCTCAATCTGCCAAATTATACAGGATGTCAATTGTTTGGGCTTTTTCATGTTAGTTTATTTGGAGTGTTAGTAGGCTTTCTATAAAGAGTGTTTTGGTAATTGTTAGTTCATAATTAGAACTATTGTTTCATAATGAATATTTGTGTACTTGAAGTGGTAAAGATGTAACAGAAATCCAATTCCCATTAAGCCTGTGTGACCATGTATAAGAGTTGTGAAAGAGTGCTTGTTAAATATGACTCTGTGGCTTCTGCCTTCAAAGAATGAGATGCACTGTACATTCATGTGAAAACTGTAACTCATGAGCTGATTAGAAATTTTGAGCCTGTGAAGTCCATACTTTGGTGGGATCCCAGGAAGGATTTCACAGGACAAGAAAATTATGTTTTAGGCTGGAAAGGTTTCATTTCTCAGAAAGAAATAACAATATTAATTCTGCAAAGTACATCATATTAACTTGTCTGTCACCTCCACCATTTGTGAGGCACAATAGAGTAACAACTTCACAGACAGACTTTAAATGACAATTAATTCATAGAGAATGGTCTGAGATTCTTGGAGAAAAATATGAAAATGCCTTGGACTGCTTGTTTTGTTAATTTTAAGTCATTCTGAAGTGTTGCACTAAGTTTTCAGTTTGTTCACTAAATCAATCTTACTTCATGAACATAAATAGAATTTGCAGTGCTGCTGCAAACAGGAGTGGGATTTCCCAGCTCTCAGATGGTCCACTGCAATTGAATCTCTCACATGGCTGACTGCTGTATTTTAAAGAATTTTGCTTATCAACAGAATTAGATACCTAATATTCAAGTCTCTTGGATGTTTAGCTTTTGAAATAGCTTAAATGAATAAATAAAATACTAATATTTAATTAAAAAGAATGACCTCTTTTGATCCATAGGCCTCAGGCCAAATCTGATTCTTAGTTTTATCTGCAGAATGCTGTTCAAGTCAATAAGGTAATAAGAACATAGCTGACAGATCAGCTGACTAATTTTTAAATAGCCAAAGTTCAAGTGAGATGTACCTTAGAAAGAATTTGAAACTGAACAGCATTTATTTTTGACTGAAGAGTGTGTTTCACTTTTTGATAACTTTTTTTTCAACATACAGTTTTTTATTTGTTAAGCATGTAAAAAAGTGATTCTTATAGGACAGAAAATAAATGGCTGGAATTTTTAATGAAAAATAAAGTTCATTCTACCCATACAAGCAAATTTACTCACGGAATTTCAGAGGCCGCTGAACAAACACAAAAGTTAGTAAGAGGAAATTGGTGTGATAATAGAAATAGTCAAACAAAGAAGAAGTCAAATTAATGTCTTGCCTGGCTGGATATCAGAAAATCAGACTTAAGTAAGAGTAGAATTTGGTCAATGCCGCAATGGTTTTAATATGGTTATCATGAGTAAAATTCAATTTTCCATTCTGTACTTTCTTCTTTTTTTTTTTTTAAATAAGGTTTAATCATATATGTAATTCTGAAAAATTCTGAAATGTGATAAGGTCCTATCAAAGCGAAAAACTAGAAAAATATCAGCTGCACACCCCAAGTATCTGAGGTGGTGTTAGAGCTTTTGGGTGGCACATGAGAAAAATTTCACCTGGGTATGTTAAATCAGGAGTCCTTAAATTTATTGGACTTCATTCATGCCAAGGATGCAAATTCCTGGATGGCTGAGATACTGGTTATTCCAACATGAGACATTTTCACACTTTCACTGTTTCTTGTTAGAGCCATTTCATTTTAGGCAAATAATATGCATTCTTTGGTAGAAAGCTTTTTATGTGATTTTCCAGCATCCCTAATCATTAGACTGAAGTTGTTCTCTTTGTCTTTTTTTCTGGCCCAATGCAGTTACAACGTTTTATATAACATCGAAAAGCCTCTGACTGAAGGGTGTTTGTGTGTATACAGAAAGATTGTCTCAACATCTAGATCAGCAAAAACTTTCAAGGTGGAAGCTGAAGTTGCTGGTCTGATTAAATTTTCCAAATCTCAAACATGCTTTCTGTGTGTAGTTAGCTTGGGTCCTGCAGGCATTTCTTGCTTTATGTTTTGTTAGTGCTAGAAAGTCTTTTTTGGGAGGGAGTGTGTGAGGGGGGAAATATTCACTTCTGAGAATTTCTGGTTTTCATGCAGTTTAATTTTCAGGTGAAAAGTCGTTGTGTTGGAAAATTTCCAACAAGATCTAGTTAAAAGCTTAGTCTGAGATCAGATGTCTTCTTATCTGTGATGAAGCACTGAAAAACCTTGCTGCTGTATTCAGGAGGATAAATAAGGAATTTGATTCAACAGAAAGATTATCTTGGGTCTTAACCCTTCTTCTGAATCCCTATATAACTTTATACCATCTGAGGATCATAAGGCAAAAGAAGCTATTTCTGAATTATTTTTTTGCAGCCCTAAACACAGATAAATTTTATTCTGATTATTTTGAAAATGCAATTTTTAACCTTTCATCTCAGTTTACACAATGACATACCATGATGTTATATTACAGATTCATTGGGGAATACTTGAATGGTTATGGAATATTGGCACTCTTCACCAAAACACATACAGTGCCTTCTGGATCCAGAGAACTGATCTTGGCGGACTGGTCTCTTGGTACTTGAAAAAATAATAATGATTCTTTAAATAATTTACTATATTCTATTTGAACATTTGTGATTTTTGTGGTGATTTCCTTTAGCTATTTTACAGTTATGTATTACAGAGCATACCCCCAATAAATATATAAATAAATAACAAGCAGTGGGATGGGAGGAAAAACTTAACTTGCTGTGCTCTGTCTTAGCCTCCAGCTTATCCATCTACTTTGCTCATAATAGATCACAATTTTTTTTTTAAGTTTCAGGCACTGTGAATGAAATGACTTGCTACTTTAACCTATTAACCTGAAAGTCCTAAGAAATCTGCTTTCTAAATGCAGATATCTCTAAAGTTAGCTGGTTTAGACAAAATATTTCTATTAAACCCCTCCATAAGAAAAAAAAAAAAAAGCTTTTAATAATCAGTTATTCTAAGTCACTTGCCCAAGGGCAAGTAGGATTCGTATATGAAGGGATATTTTTTTTCCCAGTTAGGACAGTGATTTATTAATTTTTATGTAACTTCCCATGCTATCCCTAGTGATATGGAAACGTTCTTGAGCTTATGACACTTTATCAGTAGCTAAGAATTGACCTTGGAGCTCTCTGGTGAATGCCATTTTTCCAGCAGGCTATAGTACAGTACTACTGCAAAAGTAATTGGTAAGAGGAATCTTGAAAGTTCTTGTTTTATATCCCTGCTTTTGAACCATCACTATTTATAAATGCATTTAGCCCAAAAGTGGAAATTTATGTTTTACTTATATGCACTGCTATTTTGGGGGATATGTTAAGGGAAATTAAGGTGCTGTTAGCTGCTGCTGGTGTGAGTTGTGTCTGTTTCAGAAAGCGCATGCCTTGCCTTAATTTTTCAAATACCAGTATTCTAGGTTTGATTGTAAAGTCCAAGTTGGTTTTTGAGTTATTTTTTCTCTATATTTTAACATCTGGGTTCAGTTTCTCAATAATTGTATTTTTTTTTATCATTATTTGGAGTGGTCTCACTAAACAACTTTTATATCATACGTGTGCAGAACTGCCATCATTGATAGAGCTCTGTTGCCTTCCCCCTCCTCCTTCAACCTTGATTTTTCTCTCTCACCTACCTACTCTATCACACAAAGCAGTGCGGGATAGCTTTTCAAGGACTAGATTCTTCAAGGGTTAAAGAAATACTTGAAAAGAAGGCAACCGCTGAAAAAAAACAGACCAAGAGTAGACCACTGAAGCTTGAAGAACAATGAAAACCTCTGTTTCAGCTTTTACTTCATATATCACATCTGGCAAAAAATGCCATGTTTTCTATTATTTTTTTTTTTTAATTTGACTTGCTTTATTTTGTAGGGACTAAAATAAACTGCTTTATATTTTACAATCTGCCAGTACCTACATGGAGCTGCACAGTTTACCATAAAAAGAAGGATGCACATTGGAGGTGGCAGGGGGAAAGAACATTGACTCCAAATCATGCAAATAAACAACAATAGCAACAATATAAAATCAAAGCAATGCCCCTGCCTGCTCTACTGTTTTCAGATGACTGTCATGTTATGCCACAGTGATGTCTTGAAGCCAGAGCTGGTACTGCTGTAGCAGTAGTTCTCAAATTGCCTGCGTAGCACAAAGCATTTTATGGAAGCTGAAACATTGTCCTGAGAGTGTCAAAGTATTTCAGCATTTGTTTGTTTTTTCTTACGTCTGTAGAACAGGAAGAATTGCCACTTGTGTGGGGCTTAATGATTACGCTCAGCTACAAACCGGAAGACTAATACAGATCAAAAAGTTCTTATACTCTTATTGTAGCTGTATCCAGTATGAACAGTAATAAAGTTAGTTTTTACAAAAGCTCAAGTTCTCTGAGGTCCTTTTAATTTAAATGTTTGCCTTGAGAAAAAAAAAAAAAATCAAAATTGAGCATGCAAAGCTCCTAAATTGAACTGTGAGATGGAGAGAGAGGAGGGGCATGAGATTCAGCAGGGCATGGCTAAGGAAACAAGGAGTAAGGCCATTCAAGTCTAAATGGATCAAAGTATTAAAAGCCTTTTGCATTATGTGTGCAGTCTTGTAATCGATACGATGTTTAAGACAATGAGCAAATACTTCAATATTGACTGAATATGTTCTCATTAGTTCAAGTGATAAAACATGCTATTACATTCTAAAACTGCTTGGCCCTACACAATTGCTTTACAACAAATGCTGCAAACACAGTGCATTAGTCTGATATCCTATATATGAGTAAGGATGCTTAAACCTTTGCTTAATTGCACTACAAAATGGAATAGTGGCTTAAACAATGTGTAAAGTCTTGGACATTAAAAGAGACTCTACTAAAGAAGATATTTCTGTACTCACAATATCTACTAGTTTCAGCTGGCTCCATCAATAGAATTTCTTTCTGTGTTTTTCTTACTATGCTAGAATCATAAAATAGTTCATGGAATAGTTAGGGTTGGAAAAGATCTGAAGATCATCCAGCTCCAACTCCCCTGCCATGGGCAGGGACACTTCACACTGAACCATGTCACCAAATTCTAACTAAAATTTCTCATGAGGAGAAGGAAACAAAGACACAGCAAGAGGAATTATTCCAGCTATTTTGTGCTGCTCTATTCATAAAAAAGTAACACAGTGGGGCTAGAAAAAATGCAGCCTGTCTTGAATTTTAGGTAGAAAGGTGAGCATAAAAGTGGAGGAAGTAAACTTGAAAGATAGCTGAATAGATAATAATGTTATTGACCACTATACTGACATGACTCTTGCTATTGCTCTGTCTCCACATTTTCTTGACAGTCAGATCAGACTATTAGATAGCAGTGTAAGATATACTTCTGAAAAGGAATAATTCAACTTGGGAATTCACAGCTATTGCTAGCCTTAATGCATTTTGTCTTGGTAAGAAGACTGAAAAATATGGCGTGGAGAAACACAGTGGGATAAACCGCTCTATGCTAAACATGTTTTACAAAGCAGCCACACAAAACCAACACTTGAAGCAATCCTTTGAGTAAACACCATTATTACTGCCAGTTCTGCTCTATTTGGTGTATTCAAGAAGCCTAGGGACCTCACGGTCTAAATTGGGGGGTTGGTGTGTGGAAAGGAACAGACAAAAGCAATTATTATTCTTCTATATATGGAGATATTTGGCAGGTTGAAAGTATGTGATTTGGTGCCAAAACATAAAATGAATCCAGATTACCATGCCATTTCCTCAAATTAAAGTCCACTTTTACCTTCAGTGAAAAAACATCTTTGAATCATATGGCTAATTTTGGGTGGTGGCAGCATCAGGCTTTATGGGACAGGCATAGACTGCTTGAAGTCACAGTACTCTGGCTCTATGGCTGCTTTGAATACACATTAATTCTATCCAAGCCTTTCTTTAATACAAAATGCACTTGAGAGCTTGATTAAGACTTTTTCAGTTATGTTTGCTGGCAACTTCTCCACTATATCTAGTAACAATTCATCCTGCCAGCATATTACCCAAATGCATGTAGAATAAGCCTACTGGACAGCAGACATTTACTAGGCAAACCATTCTCATAGAATAGGTAATGAATAACTTCAGTCTGGAAGTAGGAAGGGTTGTACAAAGTCTGCAAAAACTTTGGCCAGATGAGATACACCACTTTTGAGAGAGCATCCTGACCCACCTTCGTAGTCCTATTTCTTGGTTTACTGGTCTGGATTTTCTACCCACTGAGTCATCAAGATTGCATGCTGAGTGCTCATACAGGGGGGAAAACAATATTCAGACAAAAGCACACAGGATGACATGGACTGATTTGTGCATGGATTATTTCATTTAATATTGTCAAGTGTTTTTGATAAAAAGTACAGCGAAGAGGATATAGAGGACATATGATATTTGGTGACATTTTTATATGAAGAAATCACTGTTTGGATTGCTAAAACCAGAAAACAAAGATAAAACCGAGATATGTTACTATGCCACTAGTTAATTTAATCCAGTATCCGAACTGATTGATAAAATGCTCAGCACAGAGGGAGATATTATTTTCTAGAAAAACCAAGGCTGCTACAGAGAGACAATGACACAGCTTAACAAGCAGTTTTTTCTAGAATTTAGAGAAGATGTAGGACTGTCTGCATTACAGGTATAGAACTCACCTGGGGCCCTCAGAAGGAAATGTGAAGGAGAGAGTGAATTAGTAAATGGATAGATGTAGCAAAAAAAAAAATTACTACATACCTATTAACGGCTACAGTGAAGACTAGGGGCTAAGCACTGCCACCTCTAGCACTGGGCTGGGTGGCTGTAAATTACGGTGAAAATTTCATCTGGCTAGAGACCATTGTGTAACTCTTAGATGGATAAACATTGAAGGAGTATTTTTCTTTTAATAAGATTGCATAATGACAATTTGACATGCAAGTAACTAAGGCGACTTAGTTCCACCTGGGCCATGGAACTTCACATCTAAAGCAATTAAGAGGCAACAAGAAAAAGCTTCAGAACACTACCAGCTTAACCTTTATTTTCAGAAACATTGTGAATTTTTATTTCTTGTGACCAGGTTGTGCGTTTCTCACTATGCTGTCCAATACTGACACACTGCAGTATTGCTTTTTATTTTGTTTTCATCACAGCTTAAAAGCTTAGTGAATAAATTTACTGCTTGAGGAAGTTTGTGAATATCATTACCATCAGGTTGCTAAACTGAGATACGTGCAAAGGGAGTATGCGAAAAGAATAATCTTAGTGAACTAAGAAAAGACGTGCTTTCTTAAGCAGAAAAATATTTCTCAGTGAAGTACATGCTTCAGGTCACTACTACTGAATCAGTGATCAGTGAGTATAGACTTGACTAGCAACAAATCTTCCACTAGGGTACAGTTGATCAACTTTAGGTGAATTACCACTTGCAGTAAAAGAAGCCATCTACAGGGGCATAAGTAAGAAGTGGGGAAAATTTTATTACATCTCTGGGTGGGCTTGGATATATCTATGATTTTCTTGGTAGAAATGGGAGATTATTGTTCAGTTCTCTCAGGCAGAAGGGGAATATTCAAAGTCAACCTCCCACAGCTTAAGCAAAACTTACGATATTCAGGTCAAAAAGAGTCAATTTCTCTTTGATCTTTGCTCTGAATCTTTCGTTACATTCTAGTTCAAATTGTATCAATTTCAGTGCATTTTGACTAATACATTACTCATCACAAATCTCATTTTTTCTTGGAAGTTTGTAGTTTGATGAAGGGCAGGGGATACACATATTGTGAAGATAAAAAAACTGAAAGTACACAATATTCAGGGTGAAAATAAGCTATTGACTTTGCAGTTTTAAAGCATTTGGGTTGAACACAGGATGAAATCTTGATATTTTATAATTTCTAAAAAAAGTAATGATTTCTACTTTAGTTTGTTCAGAAACCTTCCACCCCAATAGTTTTGGTTTGTTGGGATTTTTTTTAGCTGAACAAATGCTCTGTATGTAAACACTTCAGCTGTTCTCTTTTCAATACTTTGAGGCGACATAAGTTATGTCATCTTGCTCTGCACAGTGCTGTAAGAGATACTTATGATTTATTACAATGAAAAGCTGTGGATGGAGCGGGGGCAAAGAAGCCCACATTGGAAACAAGCGAATAAAAAAAAATTAAAAAGAATGAAAGAGGGGTTTATGCTTTTATTTTCCACCAAAATGCCTTGGGATGTGAAATCACATACTGCAGCAACCAAATTTCTTGGAAGGATGTGACTCTTCTAAAACACTGAAAGTCTCAAGGAGTTTATTTCAAGTGTCAGTGACTGAACTTATTTACATTTTCAAAAACAAGAGCTCCAATTGACTGAATTATTAAATTGAAATACCCAGACTTCACTAAGGATGCATCCATGTACTCTTTCTACTTCCAAGAACACAGGCTATGTTTTTTAAAAAAGACAGAAATGAAAATATTTGTTTCCAGGGAAAATTCAGGAGGCAAAAGGGAGAGAGAACTACTGAGTTCATATGTGTATCAAAAACAAACATTAAAGTGAAAGTTGCTCTCAGACTCTGAATCATCTCTGGAATAATTCAGACATAAGCAGAGTCAAAGTGGGTTATACCACCAATTTAATGGAATTCCACATACTGTAAATTTGTTGTTAAAAGCCTAGGCTGGTCAACAGTGAAACATTTGTGGATGAAATGAGCTAGAGAAATGTACATCCTTTGCAACTTGGGGCTGTTAAATAAACATCCTCATGCACTTAGCTTTTTCTGTTGGAGAAATCACTATGAATGGACCAATATTTTCTTGAATTGGATAATGAGTATAGAATGCAGTCTGACTCCTGCAAAAATGCTTTCCATCTTCTTTGACAGCTATTCTTTATTAGGTACTAAGTATTTAAACTCTCCAGCTGTTTTAACTGAGTATTTAGGACAGATGGGTTTCCTGATTAAGTAAGATAAATAGTGTCATTTGGACCAGCCTGTCACTAGAACTAGTGTACATGAATCATTATGTGTTTGAATACACCTGTGTGAAGAAAACCTGCACAAATCTTAGGCATCGTTTAAATTCCATTTTTAAAAGAAAAACATATAGCTGTTACCCAGGCCTTAAACTATCTTAATACAGAACTGATTCCCTTGTACGGTGGAATGCTTTTCATTTGATTAACACTCACTGAGTTGTGACTGTCTCTGCGTGCCTGTTAGAATAATCACTAAAACAAAGAGATCACAAACAAACTAAAACTGCATCCAACTACTGTGCTCACTGTCAGGATTTCAGCTCTTTTCTAAGAGTGACTACTCTGCAGAGGTTTGCTATATGCCAAGTAAATTACTACATCCTCAACTAATACTAGTCTAATGACCTATAGCATAGAGGCAAAAGTTGTCAACGATCCAGTCTTATACTCCAGTGCATTTAATACATTCATGATCTTTCTTTGAGTCATTGTTGTGCCAAGGATTTGCAGCAGTAGTAGAAATAGTATACATTTTCTTTTGGTTTTCCCAAAGTCTTTGTCCCCTTTAAAAACCCAACTTAGCTAGAGCAGATTTTCTGAAATAAGTATGCCTACTGCTAAGCTAAAAAGGCAAGATTAAAAAAAAGAAAAGAAAAAAAAGAAAAAAGAGCACAGAGAACCAAAACACCATAAGGTTTGCCTGTAGATATCACACTCTTGAAGTTACTTTAAATACTGAGGCCCTAAAGATCCTCAAGTCTGGGCTAAAAAAAAAAGTATACATGTGTTTTCATTTGGACACAAGCTGCCGCATCTTTGATTTACCTTTGAAACAGATGTGTTTTGAGTTGAAGTTAGGCTTCAAAGGAGAAAGTAAACGTTCAATAGAAAATATTTTCTTTATTCAGAGTAGAGACTGAAAGTGTAAATTTTGCTCTGAAAAATGTATCCTAAGTGTTCCATTCAGAAGTTTAGAAATGGTTCAAGAAAATTATAGCTGAGAACCTTAGGCAGGTATCTTCAACTGATCAAGTCCAGAGTGTTAAGCTGGAACATGTAATACATGGATGTTGTGATAATTACATATCTTCATGCTTGAAATGCTTGAATAACCTGTCTGCAAAGTTTTTCCACCAGTTTGATTTAATTTCCCCTATGCGGAGTGCAGAAATAGTCTGATCATTCTTCCTTGTTCTTCAGCTCATGCGCTTAACATCCATGCTAAACTCTCTGATGTTTTTTTCTGTGTCTAGACGCCTTCCCTGGCGCATACATATTTAGGTACCTTGCTGAAACCTCTCTTCAGTTAAGCCCAAGGCTAACATCCTCTCCCACAAGTGTGAGACGCTTAGTCTTGCCTTTTGGCTTTGCTCAACTGCTCTGTGCTGCAGTTCTGTTAGTGCTCTTTTCCGCTTCCTTTCTTTGTTAGTGCTTTTTATGAGTAGCCCCTTTGATTTTCCTTCCCTTATACTTCCTCAGCTTCCCAGCCAGTTTCTTATATGCTCAGCCTTGCATTAGGACCTCCTACTTTGCTCTGTTCTGCCAAATGACTTCCCAGTCTTCCACCAGACGGAAGACACCCTTCATCCAGAAACCACTTTTACCAATAATCTAGTTCACTATTTACAAAAAGGGAAATCTGCATTTGTCCTAAATTATGGTTTCCAGGCACACATCCTGTTTCCCATTAAGACCAATATCTTGTGTGAGCAATGAGCTGGAACAGGGTTATGAACATCAATGTTTCATTCCATTTTAACTCTCAAAAACTGTTAGATATAAGTGTTATGATCTAGCTGTATGATCGTACATTCTGGTAGACACAGAGAACACTGGAATTGTTTCTGCATGTGAACAGTCAGCAAAAATAGATTTACAACCATGTCCTTAATAATATCTGCTTCTCAGTCCCTTTGGCAGATATAGAAATACTATGTCTGTGAAATACTTGGAGAGACTTATCTCATGTTATTCAAGGTCAAGCTGGATTATATATAAAGGAAGTGACTGTATGTCTTACCTTCAACTTCACATCTTATTTATAGTGCATTTCTGCCTTTTGTATCTTCACTGTGAAGACAATGCTAGTGATAAAGAACTGGCAGGCATCTATGTTTAACCATTCTGTCTTTTAGGGATGCTTTCAAGGCCTGTATATAAATGAGCTCTGAAGTCAATTTCACCACCTTTCTTTTAGTATGTGTGTAAGAGTGATTTATACTAAAACAGGAATTTTACCTTTAGCTATATGAGTATAACTATGCATTTCTACATAAAATTGTAGTATATGTATTTTATAAGTATAAAACTAAACAAACCTATCTAAAAGTGCATGTTCTTTCTTATTGTATGTATAGCTATGTGCTATTCATCTCCACCAAAGAGTTTAACTATTTCATATCTATAGATAAAGAAGTAAAAATAGAATTCCATTTTATATAAATCTGTCTTTTGCCTTAAACATGAATAAACCTGGACTGAAAAGAAATGAGTCTACTGTAAGCTTTATGTATCATTTGAGTTTACAATATTGCAGCACACCAGAGGATCATTGAATTCCACAGCTGCGTCCTACATCTGCTGTGTGAAACCTCCATTTTATTAATGAAAAAAGAAACAATAGACAAACAAGAAAAAAAGCCAAACAACAAGTTGTTCCAGAACATTTTTCTTGTTTCTGATTTTCACAATCTATCCTGTGTCTGAATGTCTCTTCATTTCTGCGCTTACATGGAGTAGTCTGAACAGCATAACAGATTGTACTTATGGAATAAAGACATTCTCAAAATTATTTTTTTCTTGCTTTTCTATTAAGATTTCTGAATGTACTGGATCTTTACTGTCTACACTACTGATAATCTTAGGAGCAAGAACACAACACAGTATTCCAAGGCATCAAATTGTGTGTACATGTACCCTAATTACTGGAGAGCAATTGCAGTCAGCAGCAGCACTGTGGCAAAGTTGAAATGCACTTTTGTCTCCCCTTCTTCCTCACCTATTGCTTTTGTTCCATTAAAATTAATCTCCAGACCCTGGTGTGCCAATAAGAGGGAGAAGCCCGTTTCTTAGCCCTTTCTAGGGAGTCCTCACAAGCCTGGTTCTAGATATGTGTACATGTTTGGAAAGCATGCTAGGACTGAGCTGTATGATCTTTTTGTATGAGCTTTTGCCTTGCAACCAGGATCTGATTCAAGAGCTGGTTTTGTATGTGCTTATTCCACATGCTTATCCTATTTCAAAGGCTGATGAGTCCAGGGCATGCCTTTAAAAAGATGCTAGTGGAGTCTGGGTGTTGACAACTGAATGGTGCTCTGCCTATGTAAACTATATTATCAATCAGAAGAGAATTGCAGTATCTGCTCTGAGCTTGTTATGTCTGCTTTCACAGTGAGAACTGATAACAATTAAGTGACAGATCACTGCAATAGTAGTTTGTGTATGTGCTTGAGTCCTGATCCCTGCTCATCCTAAGGCTGGATTTGAAGTTCTGTCCTTGAAGTTTCAAGGTTTCTATGGGTTAGAGGATCCCATAGTGATGTCAGAAGGGGTTAAATGTTTACAAAATAGGCAATCATCATGGCATGTTTTGAGACCTCAGCAACTGGAGCACAGGAGAGGAAAGTCCCTAGAAATGGAATACTCTAAGTACTTACTTTGTGGTCAACTATTGTTTAATCAGGACTCACCAGGATATAGGATTGAACAGTAAATGGCGGCAGTTGATAGGATAAAGGTATCCTCTAGCTACCTTAGATGATGATAATACTAAACCCCATACCTCTAGGAGGGGATTTTATATGTAAATATAGGATCACTTTGGTATTTGATTTGGCTGAAAATCAAGACATACGTGTCTGAGATTCTGTTACGTAAAGAGTGGTGAACCAATTGCTTATTCCCTCATTGTTAATATTTTGTATAAAAGGCTTTACCTTTTTATGCTTCTGTCCTAGAAGGTGTGCTGGCTGTGTAAGATGTCTGGCACCCCTTTCTGCAGGATCATAATAAAAGCAAATATCTTGACTTAGTGTGTCAATTGGTTTTCGCACGCCGGGTAAACCCCCTGTGCTTTTGGGCCAAGAGTGCTGTCTTAACAAGATGCTTGTTCTGTGAACATGTGGAGGGAGGGGTGAAGGAGTTATCCCGGCTACAAGGTCTATGTATGTATTAGTACCTTTTGGCTCACATATGCTCAGAGCTGCATGAAGGACACATGGGAAAGACAAGTCTCCACACAGGAGAGTTTTTAGTCTAAACTAGCAGAAGATTGGACACAGTATTTCATTATGAGACCAAAAGCTAGATTTGACTTTAGGTGTCATGTATTTTCTGATTGAAGTTAATATGCCTTTAAAAGCATGAATCAAAGGAGTATTTCAATTTAGATTGTTGTGTGCTAGTGTCTCACTGACCTGAAAGATAAAGGAATGTAAATGGTATGCAAACCTGTTAATTGCTGCCAATAGCAATTCTTTTGTAACTCTGCAAAGGAAACATTAGGGCCATATCTTCTAGAGAACAAAGCCCGAGATAAAAAAACAGTAAGTACCTCATTAGCAATACTGGGCTACAAGAGTGCCTAAAACCCTACAGACTTCAAGCCAAGTGTTAAAACAGGTTACCTTGAATGGATGACTAAATTGTTCCAAAGACAGTCTCTCTTTAATGAAAGGTGCCTAGAGCGACTAGTTCTAAGGTTTGCCTACTGTACCCATATGTCTTTCAACATTCAATACAATTCGCTTCTCTCTCAATTTAGTATCTTCAAGGTATTTGAAAGTCGGGAATTAGAGATTATAAAATAATAGCCCTTGCAAGTAGCCACTCACAGTTAGGAGGCTGTTACAGTGATTGGGTATTTATTTTAGTGGGCGTCACAGAGCACTAAAACAAATAAAAAACACATTAGTCGTGGGTTACTGAAGGAGACAATTTGAACCATTGAAGCTGGATGAATCAAACCTAGGAAATTTAAAATATTCCTCGTGTGTTAGTAGAGATATATATATATTACTTTTGAGATATACTCCAAGTCAGACTGCAGGCATTTCTCTTTCATCTTCTGTATACTTAATAACTTTGTGAAATGCATCGAATGCTATGATAAAGAGATGCCATAAAAGAAGTGCCTGGCCAATTCCTGCTTGTTTTGATCATGCAGTTAGGTAGTGCCTGCATCAGTAAAACAACAATGCTTTTTTCCAGGACTAGATGAACTGATTTCTCACCTGTCTTCAGCAACTAAATGAGAACATTTTCAGGTCTCTTCCATCTTGAAAATGCTCTAAAGGGGAAAAAAAAAAAAAAAAAAAGGAAAAAAGCCCAAAGAAAGAAACAAAAAACCTACCCACAAATCCAAAACACTTGCTGAAAGAAGCCACCTTCATTTTTAATAGATGTAAAAAATGATGAGACAAAGGAGTAGTGGACAGAAAGGTAACTTTGCAATTCAGCACACATTTTACTGAATCGAGTTCTGACAGTTTTGGAATAATTTAAAGCTCAAGTTTGAGACAATAAATAAAAGTGCACAAAATTGATTCATACATGTATATATTAAATCAATCATAAAATCAAATGCACTAAATAAAATCCAAGAGCTGGTTTAAAAATAAAACAAACAAAAATATCTACTGTTTCTCGGCAGAAGGGAATGAAGAAAAAGTTCATGTTTGATTCTAGTCACATATTGTAGCATTCAGTTACTGGGACAAGGAATGTAGATAGAAACCTAATTAGAAGAAAGTTTATTTGTCTTGCTAATTTCTTTTTGCTTTACTGCAGGCTTTCACAAGGAAGAACATTTACTGAAGTAATTCAGTGTAAAGTAAGTTGTGTTTAATGAAAGACACCTATTCAAATGTCCATGTGCTTCATACAGTCACGTCTCACGGTCTGTTCTCAAAACATGCTCAACATGGTCTTTCTGGAAGGGCACTGCGGACTAAATATGTCATAGCCTACCTCTACCCTAGTTCCTTTAGCTGAGCTGGGGGGTGCTCCTGCTCACAGGGACTCCATCCTCTCTGCCATTAAATGACAGCACAGGGCTGGAATCAAATATAGCTCAGCCCAAGTATAACTCTCTGGCCCTCTTCTGGTGTTTGCACAGTCCAAGGACCAAAAGAATAAAAGAATTTATGGACGTGCACATAAACTTTCCACACCAACTGGATTTCCCTGCAGAGACTAGCTCACGCTACATTTTTTGCTAGTGATATAGATATAACTCAGGGGATACCACAATACACACTTACTGCTGTCCTTTTGCATGGCCCCAGGACAGGTTTGCCCAAGGGAAGCAATGCTTCTGGCTCACGTAGAGTAAGGGTTTTGGGAATGGGTTTGCTACATGTGAAGAGTATCTCAACTAAGAAACATCCTAGGTGTTGTCCTTGGGTCTGCAACCAAATTCTTCCCTTAAACTTGTCTTTCTTTAGCCAGATTTCTCCTGTGCCGTTGGATTTGCCTTGTTGCTACAGCAGCTTAACTGCACTTAGCATGCAGGTGACGCCAGCCAAAGCAACCAGCAGCTAGCTGGGGCAGTGATGTGGGAAATATACCCTCACTGATGTTCTTCATTCCCCCTTGCCTTCTTACTGACCTGCTCACTCAGGGCATCACATCTTACTGGCTAGCCAAGAGCTGGCATGCTTTTGAGTCACTTGCCCTATGTCTGTGCTTATTAATAAGCAGTAATCTGGGTGGAGGGAGAATCGTCATGTCCTCCTACGAGTACTGTGGATTTAAGTTCTGCTCAGTCCTAGCTGGAGCCTGTCCTAGGTGGGCTTGTGGAGAAATCCTTTCACAATAAACTTTCTCCTACGGACACAATGTTTTTAAACAAAAAGTGTTTTTATGGTAGAACCAATGTCTGGTCACTGCATGAAGCACGCAATACCAGAATGTTAGTGGGCATTTCGAAATTAAACAGTTGGCACCACTGTTTAAGCTGCTGCCAATTTAAGAGCTGCGCCAAGAAAATCATAACCTTAAAAGTTACTGAAAACACCTATAGTACATCTGGCTTTTGGGATGTCCATTCACTCATATATGTGATAGCCATTATAAATCATTGAAATGGCCTTTACTAACTATGCTCAAGGCATTTCTCTAAATATGGCCCATCTACAAAGTTCCAAAGAAATGTATAACTGGCCTCTTTTGATAACAAGAAGGGAGACAGACAAGGTAATTGAAAAGTCAAAAAAGTGTGGAAGAAGCTCATTATTTCATGCTAACAGTCTGATAATGTCTTGTTAGAGGTAGACCTTTGGGACAATTTTCTTTAAGTTCTTCAGAGAGTAAGATTTTTAGTCATCTGGAAAAACTTCATGTGATTAACTCAGATGAAAATTGAATTAAAAACAAAAAGTATTTTATTAACTTGATTGCAATAATAGTATAAATAAATTATTGTCTTATTGCTTCATCTAAGAGGTTTTCTTTTTTTCACTTTTCTACATTATAAGCATTTGTTGAAGGTTTCCAAGCTCTTTCATTATTGCCAATCATAATGGACTAAATGATGCCAATCAGCCAATTAACCAAGCAGTTTATGCATGGGAAAATAATCAGACAATTCATGCAAATTTATACATATCAATACATATTTTCTCTTGAAGACATCAAATAATTTCCCCTTAACATCACACAAGCATGATATTTTTCAAAGACTTATCAGAGTCAGAATCTTAGTGCAAAACCACTACATGGTTCTGAGACAATTAATTAAAAAAAAAAAAAAAAGAAACAGCAAAACACACAAAACAGTCTCATGAATTACACATGACCTTAAATTAGATCTTAAAACAGGAATTTCTGTACATCTTTATTTGGTATAATATGACTAGATGATACTTTATGCAATGTCATTTTTATGCATACAGCTTTTTTATTTCAGAATGGCAGCTCATCTGTTCTGAGCCTGGCCAAGAAATATACCAGCTGGTAAATAGATGTTTACAATATTTTTTATCCTGTGCATGGTAAATTGGTCCTAATTAAGCAGGGTTAGAATGGTATTGATACTTCTAAGTGAAATAAAAACCCCTCATCACCAAAGGCCAATTTATACTCATATTATTCACCACATGTGAAAATAGAATAGCTTTGGCATGATAAATAAGGATTCTTTGTCAGCAATCCAGTGTCTACAATATATTTGGAACTGGTTTCTTTGCTCAAATTGATAGCAAATGTCTGATCTGAAGAAAATGCTCTCTTTAGGTTTTTCAATATGCTATGCTTGTTCACACTGAATTATGTTGCATTAGATCATGAGCCAAGCAGTGGAGGAGGAAGGAAGGAGAAAAGGGGGGTGGGGAGGAGAATGAATGTGTGACATGACATAATCTAAAGAGTGCTTTAAAATCGTTGAAAGTAGAGAGGAAGCAGCAGTGTACCAAGAGCCCCTGTTAAGTGCTGTAACTTGGGTTCAAAATGGCATAGATCCCAACCTTTGCCTTCTTCATCACTTATTTATAGCTTTCAGAAACACATTATCACATAGGAAGGCAGTGACAAGATAGAGATGAAGAAGAGCAGCAGCTGCATGGCAGGCAGATCCTAAAATCTCAATCACAGAGTTCTTAGTACATGAAGCACCATTATAAAACAAAATACAAACTCCCTGACAGCCCCACCTTGCAGCAGCATGCATTAGACTAGACAGTTAATAAAGAATGATAAAAAAGTATTACCCAGCACTTAATAATTTACCAGTGTTTTATTATGTTTTTACATGATATGATACTTTTGTAATTTATTTTTCCTTAAAGTCATGTAATGAAACACTACATTGTAAATCTAAGTTGTTTTCTTCCTGCAGAAAGGAAGGAAAAATTGTCGGACTAAAAGAGTCTAAATAGACATTTAATGCAGGTAGCAAGAAGGAACAGTAATAGAAATAACTGTAGAAACTGGTCAGACACACATCTGTTTGCAGAAATCTAAATTTCTTTATATTCTAATGATTGAAAAAAATATTTAAAACGGTAGTGCAGACACCTATCACAGATTCAGAATGATAGCCAACAATAAGTGCGCAAGGCATAATCGGCACAATGACTGGGGGATCTGATGAGGTTGTAACAGTATCTCTTTGTCTAGACTTCTGATTACATCCTATTTGCTTTCCCTTTTCACTGACAAACTTGACTTCCAAATTATGGTAATGTTATCATGCTCTTTCTCTAACTGGTTGTATTTACATTTCTTATCTCAGGATGTGTTTAAAGCAATTCAATTGAAAATGAGTTTTCCTTGCTAACTTTTTTCATTATCCAGCCAGTCTCTGAGACAGTCAACTGCTGGCCACTCATTATTTGTTATTGTTATGTCCTTATTTGCATCCGGACTTCTTTCCAACAGTATTTAAGAAAAGTTAGATAGAAAACTAGTCCTTAAGTGCTATTGTGTGTGAGGCAAGAGAGGAACAGGTTGGAAGCGTAAGACCCGCAGCTCAATTTAAACTAGTTTTTTATTCAATCTATTGGCAGTCTGAGACAAGTTGTTTAAAACACCAGAAAGTGCTATGCACCTGATCCTGATAAATAAATATTTATTGAGGAACAGCAAAAACAGAGGTGGTCTTTGGATCTGAATCTGATTTTCTGTTCCTGTAGCTTGAAGATAAGGTTTCTGAATGTTATAAAAGTGGAACATTTCTGTACACCTTGAAAAACACACTAATGTACCGTAGTATCTATCTGCAAGATAAAAAAACCCCAACAAACCCTTTTCCTGTATTGCAGAGTGTCTTAAAAGACAAAGCCTCTTTTGCTACCTGCAGAAAAGGCTGCTGTTGAATCAAATTCTGGTGAAGTTTTGCGAGACAAATTCCATCTCACAGAAATAGCTCTTCTGCTATTTTCAAATTGGCCTTAAGTGACTGAGAGACCTCAGCCCTACTTTTTGAAATAATTTTGGAATTTGTGTTCCTTGAGTGTCGATGTCTGAAGACATAGAGAGATCCTTTCCCTTTCAAAAAGCCAAGGCTAAAGCAATGGCTGTGGAGAAGTAAATGACCCAAACCTTAGCTCGGGGGAAATGAGAAAGCCAGTAAAGAAAGCCATGCTTTTTCAACAGGGAGACAGGGCAGGGGAGAATTGTCTTTCAGCTAACGCACAATTTAAGCTGTGGCAGCAGCAGAACTCCAGCACCCAGATCATTCAGACCCCAAAAATTAAAAAGTGCTGGGGAGAATAGATTGGATAAAAAAGTTTACATCATTGAGACTTTCATTTTTCATTCCGATTTGGAAAATCCAACCTTTTTCTGTTTTAATGCGGACATTCTTCACAGCATGAATATTCTGCCTTTCAGTGAGTTATGCCAATCCTTTAGGAGACTTTCCAAAAAACCCTTAAAATGCAAATGATGCAATAAAACTCATTTTGCTTGAGTATGCAAATCTGACATATATCAAATAATCCTAAGCCTGAAACATATTTTCTCTGAAATGAGAAAATCTGTCTGCAATGTAAGGAAAGCAAAAACCTGATTTTGGTCTAGTTGGCTCTAACTGTGCAAGACCAAGCTCTGCACTGGGCTGGATTCCTCCAGATTCCTGTTTTTTGCTCACATGCTCTTTACTTGGTCTGTTTAATGTTATGCTTTTATTCTCTTACCCTTCTGCTGTCTCTGGCTTCCACTTGTGTTGTGGATTGTATCAGGCATTTTTGTCACACTGGTCTTACTTCATTAAATCTTTCTGAAATTCCTCTGTCTTCTTAACTCACCTGTAATTGTTTTGTATGTGCAAGCATTGGTGGCCTAATTTTTATTTTTTTCCCCTGTACCCTATTGTCTGTTATTATTTCTCCTATTTATTCTGAAAATAAGTAATATGTAGCACTGCAAAAATGGATATGTTGTACTGACATGATGACAGCCTGCGAAGCTTGTGCATTTGCATACATGAATATATCTAGAAAACAGCTGGAGACTGATGTCTCTATATCATTGTCAATTAATGAGAATGTTATTATCTCATTGTCTTCTTGATCTCTCTCATCTGGCATTATCAACTTTGTGTCTTAGAACCACCTCAAGAATAGCCACAGTCTTTGTCCCTAGGGTCCATTTTTACTGCCAGTTTGCTATTTAAGGCTCAAACCAATACATAGTCGGCTGCTTTTTCTCCAGGATAGAGACACACAATCCTTAAATTATAAACCATATCAAACTGAGAAAACTTTTTGTTCTGTTTCTATGCAGCACTGAGCTCAGCAGTGGGGTTCTTAGGCATATGACATAAAGAACAGTAAATGAAGGAATAACAAATGTGACTATAATCTAGGATTTATGATTTGAAATTACGATGCAGAAAGTTGTCTATCACTATACTTTGGTAATCAGAGAGATCTATGACCATATAAAGTGTTTATATACTCGAACTCCATACCGGAAAACCTCAAAACAGAGTTTTCTGGAGTTGCTGAATATACAGAGAGATTGATTCCAGTTTGTTGAGAGTGAAAGAAGAGGAAAGATCTACTGTCAGGCCTGCTTGGATATGAGACGTAGCTCCCTTATAAGGGCTGGCTCAGGTCCCTTAGGCTACTGATCCTCCCCACTGAGGCGTGAGCAAATTGGAGAGGAAGTGAGGAAATAATGCAGGACTGCCTGGGTAGATATGGTTCTGTGGTTAGAGAGGATGCCCAGGTGACATCACTGCAGATCTAGGTGAGCCCTGGGACAGCTGGGACAACTGGGACAGCTGAGCTCAGTGCAGGTGGAGTGAGAAATATTTTTTTGAGTGCTAGGGAGCATCCTGCTGAGGCCATCCTGAGATGCTGATGCCTCTACTGCTGGCATCAAATGTTAGCAGAAGTTTAATGAAGAGTTTGGGGGTTGTGAATAGACAATAACCCAAACACTAAGCCCAAGTGGAAATTTTGTGAAGCTTTGAAAAAAAATTCCCTCTCTGGGATTAAACATTGCCATAGTGCGATCATAGTGTCCAATTTACAGTGATGAGACAAAAGCAGGAAGGGTGAAATCTCTGTTGTGACTAACAGGTTGCAATCAGACTTCCAGTATGATTTACCGTACCCTTTGTATTTTCATTTGCTGCTATACACATATTTCTGCATGTTAGTCTGAAAAGGAATTAATAGCATTTCTGTTAATTTTGTCTTCTGCCTTTCCCTATCACCACAGTTTGCTGTGAATAATTCATACAGTCTGATGTGCTTCCTTTTTTATTCTGTTGCACCAGGAAATTTAATTTATGTGCAAAGCAATAAGAAAGATTTCTTCTATCAAATCAGTGAATTAGCTCTGAATGGAAAATCATCTTACTGGTTGGTGGATTCTCACCGCCACTACCCACTTATGAAGAAATAAAAAAGGCTTTTTGTTGCTGATTTTGGGAGATTTTAGGGTTTGGGGGATATATATTTTTTTAATATGGGCTAGTCTGTAATAATTTCTAATGAATAATTCAAATGTCCTGGGAAGCCAAAGCTGTTAGAGACTCATTTTCTCATTATTAATTGTAGATTTCCTTTTCTATTAGTAATGCTGCACTGAAAGTTTGCACTGAAGAAATCTAATGAGTGTGACTTAGAGCATTTTTAATTCTTCATCCTCTGCCAAAGGTGCAATGAAAGTGTCTTGGATTATGTGCACAGACTTTCCCATGAGACATAAAATTAAAAAGGTTTCCTCTTTTTCTTAGGGAGATTTTATTTTACTTCAGACATGAATAGCAACACCAGGAATTTTCCTTCTTCCTCTGCAAAAACTAACTTAACTTTCCTCATATGATTGCATGATGACTAACTTCAGCAATAAAAGACCATTAATCCCAGAACATGAATAGCACACTTTGATGTTACTCTTGGTCAAAATGCACCACCATTCATTTAAGTATCACAGGAAAAACATCTACTTTGGGGAACATTTGAATATTTCTCTCTGAGTTATTATAACAGGTATAAGACTTTGATGAGCTTTAAACTTAACTTATTTTACGTAAATAACTCTGAGACTTTTGTTTTGGAAGATCAAAGTTATTTGCATACCCTCATATTCATGTAATCTCACAAACAAGCATTTTCATGGAAGTGCTTTTTTAAAAATTTAATTTTAAATCCCAAACAAGTATTTCTATCTGAGAGAAATTCCAGAAAAGTGTACCGGTCCTCACGCATATGACAGGGTGCAGATCCTCACAAACTACAAATTATCATAATTTACTGCTATTTTGCACAGGCTGAGGACTGGGTATAAAATAAATCTATGCTTATCTGACAGCTTGAACTCAACTTTTCCATTAGTAATGAGTGAATGACTGGAATTTTAACAATGATATTACATCATTGTTACTGAAACACATGAAGGAATCTAGAAATGAGATTTGATGAGATCCCGCCCTTCACTGTATTTGTGTGACAGCAGAATAAAAAAGATGGCCAAACTCATGGTTGTGATGTCCTTGTCAGTTAGAGCTCTTAGGTATTGATGGTTGAGCTGAATCTTTGTTCATGCAGCAGTAGCTTATGAGTTTAGGCACAAAGATTTCAAGTTTGTAGCTGATGACTCATTCTGGGACATAATTTTATAAAAAGTAAACATGTGCAGCTGAGCTCAATGCACAAGTTGCCTTAGAGAATATAATGGACATAAGTTGTAACATAATAAAGCTACACAAAGTTTTGAATGGCCCACAGCAGGGAGCTGCAGCCATACTGCGTGTCAACGATTGTGAGAATAACAATAATGCTAGAGTGGGAGATATTAGATTTAGATCATAACTAAAGTAGTACAGAAATAAGCCTTCTCTGCCTGTTTTATACTCTATAAATCATCTTATGTACTAAGCGCTGTATACAAATGTAAACATTTTCAAAATTGTGTTTGTTCAGAACTCAGCATTAGAAGCAGCTCTTAGCACTACATGCTATAATATTTTGAATAGGAAGTTCTGGTTTCAGGTGTAACAGTTATTTTTCTTCCTAGTAGCTGGTGCAATGCTGTATTTTGGTTTTAGTCTGAGAACAATGCTGATAACACACTGATGTCTTTAGTTGTTGCTAAGTAGTGCTTACCCTGATCAAGGACTTTTCAGTCTCATGATCTGCCAGTGAGGAAGAGCACAAGAAGCCAGGAGGAAGCAGAGACAGGACACCTGACCCAAACTAGCCAAAGGGGTATTCCATACCATGGCATGTCATGCCCAGTATATAAACTGGGGGGAGCTACTCAGAAGGGACTTATCTCTGCTTGAGTTGGGCTGGATATCAGTCAGCTGGTGGTGGGCAATTGTATTGTGCATCACTTGTGTTTATTGTTTGGTTTTTTTCCTTTCCTTTTTTAGTTTCATATTCTCTCCCCTTGTTATTTCCCTTAACATTGTTATTATTAATGGTAGTAGTATTAGTAGTATATTGTTCTTTAGTTATTAAACTGTTCTTATCTCAACCCATGGGATTTACGTTATTTTGATTCTCCTCCCCATCCTCCCTAGGGTGGGAGAAGCAGGGAGGTGAGCAAACAGCTACATGATACTTAGCTACCGACTGGGCTTAAACCATGACAGAACCCTAACTAAGCACAAAATTAGAATCATAGGATCATAGTACAGTCAGGGTAGGAAAGGACTTTAAGATTATCTAGCTCCAATTGCCCTGCCACAGGCAGGGATGGCTTACACTAGACCATTTCACCCACGGATCTGTCCAACCCAGCCTTGAACACTGCCAGGGATGGAGCATTTATCACTTCTTTAAGCAACCTGTTTCAGTGTCTCACCATCCTCACAGTAAAGAACTTCTTTACACCTAGCCTGAACTTCTCTTGTTTAAATTTGAATCCATTGCCCCTTGTTCTATTGCTACAGTCCCTGATGAAGAATCCCTCTCCAGCATCCTTGTAGGCCCCCTTCAGACACTGGAAGACTGCTATGAGGTCTCCATGCAGCCTTCTCTTCTCCAGGCTGAACACTCCCAACTTTCTCAGCCTATCTTCATATGGGAGGTGCTTCAGCCCCCTCATCATCCTTGGGGCCCTCCTCTGGACTTGTTTCAACAGTTCCATGTCCTTCTTGTGTTGAGAACACCAGAACTGCACACAATACTCCAAGTGAGGTCTCATGAGAGCAGAGGGGCAGGATCACCTCCTTCAACCTGCTGGTCACACTCCTTTTGATGCAGCCTCGGATACGGTTGGCTTTCTGGGCTGCAAGTGCGCACTGCTGCCTCATGTTCAGTTTATCGTGGTTTAAGCCCAGCCAGGAACCCAGCACCATGCAGCCGCTTGCTCACTCCCCTCCTTCCTCCCCCACTCGCGAAAGGATGAGGAGGAGAATAGAAAGAATGTAACTTCCACAGGTTGAGATAAGAACAGGCCAGTAACCAAGGTATAACACAAAACCACTGCTGCTGCCACCAATAATAATAATGAGAAGGGAAATAACAAGGGAAGAGAATGCAACAGCTCACCATCCGCCGACCGATACCCAGCCTGATCTGAGCAGTGATCTAACCCTTCCGGGTAACTACTCCCAGTTTATATACTGAGCACGACATGCTGTGGTATGGAATACCTCTTTGGACAGCTTGGGTCAGGAGTCCTGTCTCTTCTTCCTTCTGGCTTTCCCTCTTCCCTGGCAGAGCACGAGGCTCAGAAAGTCCTTGGTCAGAGTAAACATTACCGAGCAACAACTAAAGACATTGGTGTTACCAGCCCTGTTTCCAGGCCGAAAGTCAGAAACACAGCACTGCACCAGCTACTAAGAAGGAGAAAAATGACTGCTACTGCTGAACCCAGG